>CANXYI010006780.1:0-10192 GCA_948208565.1 Hura crepitans
GGGATAATTAAAATACTAATTTTGATGATTTTTTAAGCCATTTTTTGAATTTTTTGAGATTTAGAGCATGAGATATGAGTTTTTTAAGAGAATTTTGCTAAGAGTAAATCCTAGCCATCCATTTGCCACTTAGCAACCATCCCACCCTTTATTCCCTACTTACCTTAAGTGGTTTAAACAAGCCATCATCTTCTTTCTTTTCCTCTCTAACCCGATGCCAATACCCCTCTATAGAACCTTAATTTTTTTCTTCTTTTTAACCATTAAGCCACTATAATCTTACATCTAAACATACCAAAATCACCTCCACTCTTCACTCATCCTTATTCTAGTGGAAATTAGCCTTGAGAGGGCTTAGAAAGAGAGTTTTTCAAGTGGGGTGAATAGTTACCAATGTGAGAAAAGGGGTTGTCTTTATTTCTTAGTATTTTTTCTAAGAAAAGATTTAACTTATTTAGTGTATTTGTAAGCTTAGAATTGGGTTTAGTTGCGTGTAGAATTTTTGGTGAATTTTTTATTATGAAAAAGGTGTATGTTTGTAAACAAAAAAGGAGAGGTGGTGGAAAAGAGAGAAGGCCAAGCTTGAAAGTGGAATTAAGAGTCATTTAGTGGCTTGAGTAAGTGGATTTAATGATTCATGCCATTTGTTTTATAAATTTCCATAAATTTAGTATGTATATATGTATAGAAATTATGCATTTATATGTCATGGTATTAGTTTGCATTAGAATTGATTAGGGATGACATACATACAATATTTAAAGCCCATATGATATGAAAAATAGGAAGGAAAAAGTAATGTATAGTAGTGGACATAGAATGGTAGTGGATATGGAATGGCCAAAACATGCATGGGAAGGAATTAAAGAGATTTAGGTAATATTAAATGATAAAATGTATATAGTTGTTTTAATTAATTGGTGTAACATGTTTCTAAATACTTTTAAGAATAGAATATGAATTTTAGGGAGGTTTGCCAGGTTGGCCAAATAAGGGGAGTGAAGACTTCATGACTAAAAATTGAATAGTTAATGTATGTAACATAAAATTAAATGTTAAATAATAGAATAGTAAATAATTATGAGGTTTGGAGAAGAAAATGTTGAGTGAATATGTTAAGGTGACTAAATGAGTAATAAAAGAGAAAAAGATTAGGTAATGATCATGAGAAATGGGATATAAGGGAGTGAGCAACATGACCTTATATAGGAAAACCATATAATGCACTTACCTAGTGACATGAAAAGAAATAAAATGAGACTTGAGAAATAATGAGCAAAAAGAAAAGAGAAGAATAATAACATAATATCTAAATCTTTGAGTTTGCCAAGAAAAATAGATATACTAGATTTTAAAGTGAGGACTAAACAAAAGGTAACTTAAGGCCCATATTTGTTAGACACCTACTAGAAAAGTTGATCGGTTAGTTACGGAGTAGCAGCTGCTAGGACACTTTAGTGTCATGAGTTGTCAATCCATGAGGATGATTGTGATATAACATTGATCTTTTATGATTTCATGTGAGTGCAGTTGCCTTAAGATCTACCAAGGCCATTGCACATTTGAGATATGTGATAAGATGATGGGTGCAGTTGTTGAAGTCTAAAATAAGGATCCCTACATAAGATTTGAGATAGGTATAGCAGTTAAGGTTCTAAGATGGAACCCTCCACATAAATTGAGATTTATAATGGGTGCAACACTGAGGTCTAAAATGCAAGCCATTGCACAAGTTTAGATCTCATTATCCAATGTTTAAAAGTGTAGTATTTTAGATATGAGCCACTTTCTAGATTAAAAAACATGACTATTCAAAATGGAACAAAGATAGATAAGATGATAATAATAAAAAGAGAGTTAATATTATAAGAACTTCAAATAATTTTAGCTGCATGTCTTTAATTGATCATGATGCAAGCTTAACTGTGACCATAATGGAATGTTTTCATAGTGCATGAAATATGAGATAGCATGATATGGGACAATATGAAATAGGATGATGCATGATGTGTAAGATTTAGTGCATGAATCATTAAATTCACCACAAAGTGTATGCTTAGCATATTAATTGTTTCGATGTATAGGTAATAAATAGTTTGTGAGGTTCAGCCTCATCGGAGCAGCATAGTAGTAAGCCTTTTTGGGTATAATTTTATGTTTTTCAATTATGTATATTATAAACTTATAGATGCACTTTTGTATAGGAGATAGTCAGTGTTATAATAATAATAGTGAGATGTAATAGTGTAACTTGATGTTATGTATGTATGCTTGTTGAGTTATATATACAAATAGTTGTTAATAATATGATGGATTTTGTGGTGGATCAGAAGGACCTTAGGTGTGAGGTCATAGGTGAGATCATATATAAAAGTGTTTATTTTATAAGTAAAATGTTTCAGATTTTTACCTCAATAATTGTTATACTATCAAATTTTTGGTAAAATAATTTTTGGAGACTTTGAGGGTTTTGATAACTGGAGTCAATTGGGGCACTTTAGACTGTATATGGTAGATAGATAGAGTATAATGAGGATAAGCTATGTCAAATTTAGATTATAAAATCTTAAATAAACAATATTTCTTATTGAGTTAAATAAGCTATAGGCTAGGGAAATATAAAGATGAGTGACTAGTTAGGAAGTGCCATCTCCTATCTGGTTTAGAACTGGATTTGACAAGGGGTGTTACATTTGGTGGTATCAAAGTGGGTTTAGGCATTCCTAGTCTTAGAGTCTTACATAAGTGCATTTGCATGATTCTAGTTCTAAATTACTATGCTGCTTGAGGCTGATAACTATTTTTCTTTTAGTGAGACAATGTGAGCATACACATGCCACCTCCAAGTGATGAAGCTATTGAGAGACATGCTCCACCTACCATCTAAGAGCCTACTAGGTCAGGGACTTTAGTGCCTAGAGGTGCTGCCCATCTAGCTTTTGCTAAAGCATAGGCATAGCCTAGCACCTCATTTATAGCAGATGATTGACTTACTCAAACAACCCATTGTTGCAGCTGCACCACCACCAGCACTTGCATCACCTCTATAGCCCTAGTCCTTACAAAAAAAACATATCTGGAGAGAGTTAAAAAGATAGGGGTTAAAGACTTCTTGGGCACCTGGGCAAATGATTCTTCCATGGAGAATACTGGTTAGAGAGGATTATTAGGATTCTACAATAGTTGTAGTGCTCACTAAATGAGAGCTTGATATATGCCACTTCACTACTATAGAAGAAGGATTTTCATTAGTGGGAGATCACTGTAGAATGTAAGGCTACTGAGGAGAGGACATAAGACTTTTTCCTAAAAGAATTTAAGAAGAGATATATCTCAAAAGCACACAGTAAGAAAAGGAAATAGGAGTTTTTAGACCTAAAGCAAGGGAAGAAGACAACATCTAAGTACAAGAAAGATTTTGTTAGGGTGAATAAGTATGCTAAAGAGTTTGTCCCTAGTAAAGAGGAGAGGTTAAGAGGTTTGAGAAAAGCCTTCATATCAAAAATCAGACTCAGATAGCCACATTAAAGAGCTAAAAGTTCACTTCCTTGGTGGTACTTGCCTATAACATGGAGGAGTTGCTAAAAGAAAAGAGAGGAACAGATTAGATGAAAAGATTCCTCACCTAAGCACAACCTAGTTCAACTTTAGAGGTAGGAAAGAGGTAAAAGGGAGGATAGACATCCCAACCACCATAGAGATAGGGATAAGCCTAAAGATTTAGACAGAGCTCTCAGTTTAGGCTTAGACAGTAGCAGGCTACTAGTGCCTCTATCTTTATAGCTAGGAGTGGCCTATCGAGATGTGGCACCTTTAGAGGAATACATGGAGGGACTTGCTAAAAGACTCACCTTGGTGCTTGCTTTGTGTATGGGTCCAGAGATCATTTCTAGAGATACTGACCTAAGAAGCTAGAGAGTAGTAACAAGATGCAGGTATCTTCACTCACTATTACTAGGAGTCAGAGAAAGGCATAGAGTGAGAGAGCTGGCCCTAATCAAAGGCCTAGATCTAAAGCTCGAGCCCTAGTGAAGTAGTATACAAATAGAGCCAGAGAGGAGGTTGATTCTCTAAATGTCATAGTGGGTACTTTCTCTTTGCTTAAGCTACTTGTTTGAGCTTTGATTGACCTAGGATCCACACACTCCTACATCTATATTGTATGACCATAGGATAGAGGGTTAGAACCAAAAAATATAGATATAGATATTTCAATTAGTAACCTAATTAGGCAACAAGTAGCAGTTAATATGGTATATAGAGGTTACCCTTTAGTTGTTCAAGGATATGTGCTTTCTACAGACCTCATTGAGCTCCCATTCGATGTGTTTGATATCATTCTAGGGATGGACTTGCTGTCTAGGCATGAAGCCATGGTAAACTATAAACGAAAGGAAATTTCTCTTCAAACTCCAATGGGATAGAGGTGATTATGCATGGTGAAAGAGATATCTCTACTAATATTTTTTTTAGCTACTATAGCTAAACGATTGATGCAAAAGGGATGTAAGGCTTATTTGGCCCATGTAGTTGATACCTAGAAAGTTGAGTTAAGTCTTGATTAGATACCTATAGTGTTAGAATTCCCAAATGTATTCACTGATAAATTGCTAGGATTGCCACCATAAAGGGAGATTGAGTTTAAGACTGAGGTATACTCAAGCATTGCACTAATATCCATGGCTCTTTATCATATGGCACTTATAGAATTGAAAAAGTTAAAGTTGCAACTACAAGAGTTACTTAACAAGGGATTTATTAGGTTGAGTATTTCTCCCTGGGGAGCATCAGTATTATTTGTAAAGAAGAAGGATAACTCACTCTGATTATCCATTGATTATGCACAACTGAATAGGGTGACTGTTAAGAACAAATATCCCTTACCCAGAATTGATGATCTTTTGGCTAGTTGTGAGGAGCTAGTGTATTATCTAATATCGACTTAAGATCATGTAACACCCATAAGTCCAGGTTTTATGAATAGTACCTTCAGGACTTGAATAGTGTTCCTATGAAGCCAAGACACCTTTGTAAGGCCAGAGAAGGTGTGTACTAGTCATAAAAATTTAATAGGCCATAAAATGAGTAAAATGAGATAATTTAAAATTTTAGCAAAACCAATAATTCATCTTAGGAAGTAAACTAGTGAATAATGGCCTTAAATGAACTTGTGCTAGGAATAACCCAGGGTGTGTCCGAACAAACCTAAAAATAGCATAACTTGACGGTCAAAAATTCCAATCTACATGTTATTGAAGGAATTTTAATTTTCTAAGGTTATTTGATAATTTTTTAGAATTTGTTATTTTTATAAGTGAATAGTAAACCCACTTGCCATTAGAGTTTGGACCAAAAATTTTATGAGGGTTTAAATAGGAATAATTGAGGATTTTTTGGCATTAAAATGATTATTTTTAGAATTCCAAAAGAATTATTAAAATTTTCTAAAGTTTAAAGGGAAATTGGAATTATTTGGTCGTTTAGATCGATAGGTGTCGTGATATAACCATGCCACCACTTTGTATAAATACCTTTACACTTGTAAGAATGCCACATGTGTAAGCTATCATTCTTAACCTCTTACTCAACACACCAAACTGACGCCTCCTCCCTTTTTAGCCCTCTACCAATTTTTTTGTCTCCACTAAACTCCACAGATATTAGATGGAATCAAACCTTCATGATCTCTAGAATTCAAGGAAAAGGCCTTAAATGAGAGAAAAGAGTACAAAGTGAATAGTGAAAATTTAGAGTGCAAGTGATATTTTCTTATTTTTTTTATTTTTATTTTGAGTAGCCCTAGTTATTCTAAGAAAAACCACGTTTATAGATTTTAATTTGGAGGTCTATAGAATTTTATTCGAATTTTTTACATTTTAAGATTACATATGTAGGTTTTATGGAGAAGTGTGAAGGACTAAGGGAGCAAAGGCATTAGAAGGGTGAAAAAGGGTGTAAAACTACCTTAGGTATGTGAATTTAAAGTAATAGATGCATGCCATGATGTGTATGTATGTAAGTGTGCATGAACAAGAGTATGAAAGTGTGATTTTGTGCATGTGTGTGCATATTGATATCAAATGATCATGCCATTATGCTTGTATAATGATAATAAGATGATATGTATGCCATTAAGGAGATAAAAACATTTGTATATGAGTGGAATGTTTATGGCCAAATGTATGTCATATATGTCATGGCATATGTATGTGTGCATGGTGAATGATAGTTATGTGTTAATTACAAAAATGTGAGATATAATGTGTGTATGGTACAAAATGAGAATAAGTACTTAGTGATAATGGTTATTCAAGTACTATATTAGTTTATAGTGGAATGTGGAAATAATTGTGTAAATGGAAAATTGATTTTGATGGTGTAAAAATATTGGCACATTTTTCATGACATGGCATAAGTGGATTGATGATGTAAAATGAATGCACACAATGGAAGGTTGATGATAAAAATGATAATGGTATATGGTGGATATGTAGTGATGCCTTGTAATATTATATGGTATGGCTATTGATGAAATTATGATAAGTGAGACATGGGAAAATGACCAAATGAATAATGACTCGTAACTACGCCATGCACGAACATGAGAAAATGAGCAAAAACTAAGTGATGTGAACAAGAATGTTAAGTTGATAAAATGACCTACAACTGTACAATAAATAATAAATTGAGTTAGTCCAGTTATTAGATACCCACTAGATGGGTTGATCGATCAATTAGGGAGTTAGTAACTATAAGGCTTGTTGGCCCTCTTGGGCCATTACATATGTGATTGTGTAAAAGGGTGTAGCTATTGAGGTTCTGATATTGGGCCACTACACTAGGTATATGTAGCTACTAAGGTCCTAATGTGGGCCACTGCATAGGTAGCTATAGCTACCGAGGTCCTAATGTAGGCCATTGCACGAGGTAGGTGCAGTTATCAAGGTCCTGATATAGACTACTACACTAGGTAGGTGCAGTTACTGAGGCCTTAGTGTGGGCCATTGCAATAGGTGGGTACAACCACTGAGGTCTAAGATGGAGCCACTACACTAGGTAGGTGTAGCTACTGAGGTCTAAAATATAGGACACTGCATAGCCTAGATTCCCTTTTTATCTAATGCCTTAAACTGTTCTATTTCTAGTATGGGTTCGAATGTAGAAATGAATATAATAAATAGTAACAGTAATGGAAATATGACATTAAATATAGATAACAGTAATTTGATGGGAAAAATTAATTAATTAGCAAGTCTTTGGTAATTAAATATTTTAATTAAATTAATATTATTTTAATAAATTAACTCTATGTGTGGCATAATGAGTTCATAACATGTTTGATGCATGAATGTATGAATGACATACACTTATTACATTAAATTCACCATTGAGTTTCATACTCAGCATATCAGTATTCCGATGCATAGGTTGTAGATAGGGTTGTAGTCTAGCCTTAGCAATATTTTGCAGTGTAGCATATCAAAAACTTTTTAGGGCATATTCCCTTTACTTGATGGTTTTTAGTATGGAACTTATGTATAAATTTGTTTGGGCTTAGTTAGTGTATATACTAAATATGTATGTAAATTATATGACTGAACGTATTGCTAGATGTATGAAAACTTTATGGTATGACATAATTATCTATGTTATTTAGATGTTGTGGGCCTAATGCCTTTTGTGCTATGTTGTGATGGTATATAGACCAGAAGGGTCTAGATGATAGAGAATAAAATAGATATGCTTTTACACATGTTTTTATGTAGGTTTAAATTTGGTATTTGTTACTCGAGTAGCTGTTATGCTGCTCAAATTTTTGAAAATAGATTTATTATTTGCAAAATGGGTTTTATTATCTATACAGTCTGTATAAGATAGGAAAGGGATTAGAAAAAGGAATTAAGTAATATCTATCTGAAAAATAAATATGGCTATAAGTGTTAGATGAATAAGGCTTAGAGAAATTTTAAGATAGGTGACAATGGGAAGTGGCACCACCTATCGAGTTCCTTTAACACTCGAGTAAGGGTGTTACATTTAGTGGTATCAAAGCATTAGTTTAGGGATTACTAGGTATTATACATGAGTGCCTATGTCTAGGATTCTGTATTTCTGATAAAGCTACACAGTATGAGGCTGATAAGTTATTCTTTTGTAGTAAGATAAGCGAATGAACCCCACCAGAATGAGGAGAAGAGGTGGCTAACTATGCTCCCACCACCATTCATGGAGTAGCAGTGAGTGTAGAGCACTAGCCATAACCACAAGCTCAGGCTTCCCCAACACTTCTATAGTAGATAGTAGATTTGCTAAGGCATACTTATGTAGTAGCTCCACCACCTCCACCAACTCTTGTTCCTTCTGCACCCCAGTTACATTATAGAAAACCTACCTAGAAAGAGTTAAAAAGATGGGAGTTGCCAATTTTTTAGGTATCATAAAGGATGATTTTGCTAGAGCAGAATGTTGGCTAGTGAGAACTCTCAGGATTTTAGAGCAGCTAGAATGTACAGAAATGGAGAGTTTAAAGTGTGCTACCTCACTTCTCTAGGAGGAAGCCTACCACCAGTGGGATACCACAAAGAAAAGGAAAGCTACAATTGAGCTGACCTAGGATTATTTTTTGAAGGAGTTTAAAAAGAGATACATACCAAAATCATAAAAAGATAAGAGGAGACAAGAGTTCTTTGACCTAAAATAGGGTAGAAGATTAGTATCTAAATATGAGAATGATTTTGCAACACTGAGCAGATATGCAGAAAAATTTATTCCTACAGAAGAAGATAAGTGCAAGAGGTTCGAGAAGGCCCTCAATGTAGAGCTACATATGCAAATAGCTACCACAAAGATCAGAGTTTTTTTACCCTTAGTGTTAATAGATGATGTAAGAGAAGAGATAGCTATTTTAGAAGAAAAAACCATTCACAACAAGGCAAACTAGCTTAACACCTAGGGCTAATAAATGACATAAAGAGTCATAGTCCTAGTCAGTGCAATAGATTCAATCATAGAGGTTATGTAAGGCTTTTGCATTTAAGCCTCAATCTCCATAGCTAGCCTTTAGTGCCTCAGCATTAGTAGCTTAGAGTGCACCCCTAACTTGTGAGACTTGTAATAGAAGACATTAGGGGTGGTGTAGGCTGGCAAGAGTAGGAGAGTGCTTTACATATGGGGCTAGAGATCACTTCCAGAGAAACTGTCCTCAGTGGCAAGTTAAAGCTACCCAGACACAAGCATCTACAACACTATAGAATAAGAAGCAGAGATAAAATAGAGATAAATAGTAGAGTAATAGCTAGAGAACCAAATCAGAGGCATAAACTCCTATAGAACAATATTCCATCAGAGCTCATGAGGAAGCAGAGGCCACAAATGTTATTACTGGTACATTTTATTTTTTTGATGCACGTTTATTAGCTTTAATAGGTCTAGGATCAACCTACTCCTACATTTGCACTACACAACCCCGAGATAAAAGGTTAGAATCAGAGCCTATATATATATATATATATATATATATATATATTCAAGTTAGCAACCTAATTACATAGAGTGTGACAGTGAATAAGATATACAAACACTATCTTTTAGTGATCCAAAATCAATTATTTCCTATAAACCTCATTAAACTTCCTTTCCATGAATTTGATTTATTTTGGGTATGGATTGGTTATTAAAACATCATACGATAGATTACTATAAACATTAGAGGCTTAACCTTGAGATAGTTAAGTGATATGAGGTGATAATAGTGGGTGAGAGGAAGTCCCTAGATAACATCATTTCAGCTATTATAGCTAGATGACTTAGAGGTAAAGGATGTGAAGCATACTTAGCTTGTGTGGTTGACACCAGTAACTCCATAACTAGCCTTGATTAAAATGCATTAGTGTCAGAATTTCCTAATGTTTTCCCAAAAGAGTGTAATGCCTAAGCATTGAGGCTCTATGAATAGTGCCACTAAGTTCAAGAATGTGCCTAGGGTGTTAGGTCATTTACACGAGAACTGAGGTAATGACATTAGTCAAGAAACTTTAAGGTGCTTTAAATTGATGAAAAAGACAAAATTTTAAAATTTAACAGAATCGATAAATCACTTCAAGCTATAAACTAGTGATCTATAAGGTTAAACTAAGTCAGGCCGAGAATGACCCAAGTTGTATTTTGATGGACCAAAAATATCATACCTTGA
>CANXYI010006832.1:0-10132 GCA_948208565.1 Hura crepitans
GGTCATGGAGGGAATTTTAGAGGGGTTAATTGCTTGGTTGGTAGAGAAATAGATGATTTATAGGAGAAGAAAAAAAGAAAAATGTGATAGACAATAGGAGAAGACTTGGGTTGATTTCTTGGAATAAAAATGGAGAACAAAGGTGCATTTACTGTATATGGGATTGCCTACACCCAATAAACATTTTATGTACATGGCTCATAGGCCCTATTTCATTAATTTTCAATTTACATGCCATGTTTCTTTTCGATTTTGTGTCAATATTTAAAAATTCATTGCAATTTTTATAGACCTCTAAAAATAATGATCTTGGCATCAAAATTCATTATTTAATCCCATTAAGGGCCTTGTAAGTTTTTGGGTCAAAATTTTGGAATTTGCTTGGGTCACTATTCACTCATGAAATCTAAAAATTCCAAATAAATAGTAAACAACCTCTGAATATAGAAATTCTTTCTGCAATGGACTCATTGGAATTTTTGACCTTTAGGATATTCTATTTTTAGGTCCATCTGAGTACATCCCGAACCAATCCCGACACAAACCCATTTTATGTCACTATTCACTTCTTTACTACCTATTATGATTTATTGGTTTTGCTAAATCTTTTAATTCTTTTATTTTCATTATTTTCTAGCTCATCAAAGTTTTATGATTTGTACCTGCCCTTTCTGATAATCGTACAATGCTCTGACTTCCTAAAAACACTATTCATTACTCAGAAAGTATTGTTTATGAAATTGTGTTTCGCGAGCATTATATTTCTTACCCTCTTAAATAAATTTTATCCTCAAAATTACCTAAAGAAAATAGTTGTAGATATTAGCCCTACATCTGTTCCTCACTCTCCCATGTGCCTCTTCTATGTTATAGTGCTTCCATAGCACTTTCACTAGTGGTGTTGCCTTATTCTGCAGTTGCTTGGCTTTTTTTGCTAGTTGTACTAGTTCTTCTTCTTAAGTCAAGTCTAGTTGTCCTTGCACTTCCTTTGCTACTATCACATGTGTCACATCAAATCGATATCTCCTCAGCATAGACACATGAAACACATCATGTATCTACTATAACTTTGGTGGCAATGCTAGCCAATAAATGACTAGACTCACATGCTCTGTAACGTCGTATGGTCCAATGAATCTCAAACACAATTTTCCTTTCTTGCTAAATCCCGAAATCTTCTTTCATAGAGATATTTTCAAGAAAACTCTATCCCTAACTTCATATTCAATATCTCATCTTTTCAAATCAATATATAACTTCTACCTACCCATGGAAGCTTTAATTTGTTTCTTTAGTTCATTCATCAAATACACACAATTTGTCTTGATAGTATAGACAATTCATCTTCTCTAATTTCAAAGTCAATGATCTTTCCCTCTTTAACTTTGTTCATCAGCTTCATAAGCTACTCATCTTATTTCTGTGCTTCTTTCATTTGCTATCTAAAATCAAGTCTCAACCGTAATTCTACAAAGATTACATCACTTGAATTATATTTAACTCGAGTATTCATAGATTTCATTATAGCTATCAATTTTTTACTTAGTGCTTTAGCAACTACATTCCCTTTTCTTATATGGTAGTCAATTAAGTAGTCATAATCTTTTATCAATTCCATCCAGCTTTACTACCTCAAATTCCATTCTTTCTATGTCGAGAGATACTTTAAACTTCTTTTATCAGTGTATATGTAACATCTCTCACCATATAAGTAGTGTCTCCACACTTTTAGTGCAAACACTATTGCATCTAACTCTAAATCATGTGTCAAATAATTTCACTTATGTGGCTTCATTTATCTTCAAGCATAGGCTATCACTTTGCATTCTTGTATCAACACACAACTAAGCCTATTGTGCGAAGCATAACTATATATCATAAAGTCTTTTCCTTGCTCAGGCTATGTAAAAATAAACACTTCAGTTAATATTACCTTAAGCTTGTCAAAACTTGCCGGCACTTATCATCGCAGAGAAAATTTTACATCTTTTCCCAACAATCTCATGAGTGGCAGGGCTATCATGGAAAACTCTTTCACAAGTCTTCTATAGTATCCAGACAATCCCATAGTTTCCTTGGATCTTTGTCACATTTCTAGGTAGGTACCACTCCTCTACTGCTTGTACTTTAATCAGATCAATTCTTATTCGATCTGCATTTATAAATGTCACTTTCATCTTAGTCTATCTCACCTAAACTTAAAACATCCTTACTTTATTTCTCTGAGTGTTATTTTATCAACTAGTTACTTATTATTATTATTGTACCCTATCAATTCCCTTAGTAGGAGGGTTATTTGTATGTATGTGATTGAGCTATGGTCATGCTTATATAATGATGAATACTATGTATGTGGAATTATAACAGTTTGTAAAATGCTAAGATGAAATTTCATGATAATAGGTGTATAACCTAGCCCCAATGTCTTATGCATCATTAATGAAGAGAAACAAAATAGCCTATCTCCTCAGAGACATTGGCAGATACTTAGGACCATTATCTCTTTTAGTTTTTGTAAATTCTAATTTTCCTCATATATATTCTGCTCCTTTTTTACTCACCATTATCCTTTTTCATGTCATCAGTATTCTTAGTCATATCCTCTCTTTTTTATATAGTTTTATCCCCTTATTCATCTTTTCTTCTCTTCATTCCATCTACACATTTTTCTTTTATCCTCTAATACTTTATGTAGCACTAGTTCTCAATATCTTATAATCATTCATAATTTCTCTAAACTATTCTTTTCCTCTCTCTCAAAGATTATACTTATTGTTCGTAATTCAATCCTTTAACATTTATATATCCTTTCTATCTATCAATAAACTGATGTAAAGTCTCGATAAAGGATTATTATTATTAACAAGATAAGCAGGGTAAGCCTCACATCCCTTTCGGATAAGGTGTCTTACTATTACAGCTGGATTGAGATTAGGTAGTGAATCACTCTCGTCAACAATATCATTTCACTTCCCTCGGCTATCTGAAGTGTAAGCTTTTTTTATTCAGTATAAGCCTCATATACTATAGCTAACATGGGGTACAGACTCTTTAGACCTGTGTACTCATGTATACACTCCCTAGGAATGCCTAATCCATGCTCTGATACCATTAAAACTATCACACCCTTTCTTGTAGAAACATGATAAGAGAGTGAACTTCCCCTAAGGTCACCCATCCTTATATTTCTCTAAGGGTTATCCATTTAACTTCTATTAATTTATTTTATTTCTATATTTATGTCTATTTTTTTGTCATTTTTTTATTTTAATTTCATTCCAACCATAAAATATCATGAAAACCTTTCGTTTCATCAGAAATTTTTTTTAAAGAAAATCGGATAGCAAAACAGCTATTTAGGTTAAAAATAAAAATTTTTCTTGTCAAGAAAAACACTTCCATAATACAAATACATCATCCTCAACTTTTATAGACCCTTCTAGTCCTCCAATTCATCATATTCTCAATCACAATCATAGTCATCATTTCATCATTCATGGGGTCTCTAACCAATCATACTATAGACATATAGTCAATACTAATTTTTATAATAATATTTACAGGCATACATTCATATTTGTTATTTTATTATCATATATACATCACTATTCTTTATATAGAATTCCATATCCCAAAACCCACTACTTTTCTATACATGAGTACCTTTCTCTAGTATTTATAGATAAAAGACTAAAAATAGTACCCCAGAGACACTGTATTATAGCTATAGAGGCATTAGACTTCTCGTACATTTTCTAGCTTTTACCTGCACATCAAAACATCAATATGCTAAGTATTACTCAGCGGTAAATTTTGAATAAAAAATATGCATGTGTTCACACTCACACATGCATTCATACATTTACAATCAAATCACAGTAGTTTAAATATAAATCATAGACAAATACGACAATACAATATTTTTTATCATATTTTTATTTCTCATATATCAATCCTGGTTATTACATCATATTAAGCTTTCATTTCTTTTATCATGTATAATATCAAGCATTTATGGCAATTCAATATTCTTAAATAGACCATTATATCAATACCATGCATTACATCATATATTTTTGTTTCAATTACACATATTATTTATGGTCATTTCATATCAACTTATCACTTAGCATTTATCATGCCTCATATCACATTATTTTTAATTATCAGATTATTTTTTCATATTTCATTCTTATATAATAGGTATTTATAGTAATATCATGCAATACAATGTAATTTGCATTCTCATTTCTCATTAACAAGCATTTTATATCATGTTTCATTTAACATAATTCATTTATAATGCCTAGGTTTATTTCACATATCATTCATAACATCATATTTCTTTTAATTAATAAGCTCATACCAATAGACTACACCTAAGTGCACTAGATAGTGAAATCTTAGTCGTGTAGTGGTCTACATTTTGGACCTTCTATTGTAGCTGCACCTACATACTTGGTGATGTGTAATGGTTCTATGAACCTTCACTATACCTGCACCTATATCATGATGTACAATGGTTCTATGAACCTCCAGCGGTTGTACCCACAGTGATAGAGTTGTGCAGTGGCTTTATAAACCAAAATGCATCTGCACCTGCACATAATAATTGTGCAGTGACTACAAATGAACCATAATAGATGCACCCACCCACAATCATAATAAAAATGATATTGATCAAACCTAGGAGCTGTTTAATTCCTAGTTGACTGGTCATAGTGGGTGTCTAACTATACGGGTATTATTTTCTATTTTTATTTATCATTTAGGTATTGGTCATTTTTCCATTTTCAATGTCATTTTTCATTTATCATTTGGTCCATTCTTAACCATTTTTCAACATCATTCTTTTCCCAAGTGATTTACATAATCACTAGTCATTTCATTTCACTTGGTTTCCCACCAAGTTTTCATCACATTTCCATTTCAGTTTTTCATAAACATTAGTCACAGTTCATTAGGTTCATTGCACATTTCAATGTGTCTTAAACTTCATAATACACATTTATGTCTTATAAAAAAATTTCATTCTTTTTCAATTGTTTTTTATCACACACTACCTTAAAGTCCTTTTCTTATCACTATAAGGCTATTTATATCCACTAATCACCAATTCATATTCAATCATTCAAGATATATGGTTTGGCCATTATAGGTTCCTCAACAAACATATTCATTTCAAGCCATTTTCTACCATTTCATTTATTATTTATACATTTCCATCATATTCATCATCAAAGCATTTATTTATAAGCATGATCATTTTAATATTCATACATACATGGCATAATGTCATTCAACCATTCAAGGTTCTTTATCATCCATATTCATTCCATCATCTTAACAAATTTTCATCCCTTTTATCATACACATGCATAATTTCAATTTATGACTGTATATACATTTACATACATAAACATTTACTATTCACACATACATATTACATACATCATTCAGCCCTTCCATGACCAACATCATACATATTCAATTTCCATCATTTTATCACATTCCATCTTTCTTACATACATTTATACTAATCACAATAAATATATCAACATGATATTTATTTACATAGATAAAGGTTCACTATTCATGCATACATAGCATATACATTATTTAGCCACTTAATGATTCTCTTTATTTCTAATCATTTTACCACATTTTCATTCTTTAAACATATATATAGATCAAATTCATTAAACATACAATTCAATTACAAACATATAGGCCTTGTACACCATTCGGCCCATTTAGTGTCAATAACATACATATTTAATTCTTAACAATTTCTCACATTTAGTTAATTTACATAAACATACAAGTGGTGCACATTAAACATAATGAACAATTTCACTTAACTCATCATCTTTACACATTTTCATCAATTTTGCTTTATTTCATCAAACTTGTTTCATTACCACCATTTCTCATCAAAATATAGTCTATTACAAATATATATGATCAATACACATACATAAACTTAACATAGACCATTCGGCCTATATATATTCATCACTATACATACTTCATTTCATGTTTTTTACTAAATTTTCTCACTCCGTATGCACACATACATTATGTCTACTAAATATTACATTCAATACTTTTATATACATTTTTAACATTTTCATACACTAAATTCAACATTTACATACGGTTCCATAACATACATATTCCTTTCAAGTCATTTTACTAACATTTTATCCATTATTCATGCACATACATTATGCTAATCATTATATCATTCATTTACAAACATAAGTATACACCATTCACACATATAACATACATACTCGACCATTCCTTGACCATCATTATACATATTCAATTTCCATCAATTTAACACCTAGTCATCACTTTTACATAAGTATAAATAAAGTTTATTAATTCTCTCATAACATTACATACATTTTCATTCCATTTCAACATTTTCATACAAGATTTCATACAAAATCTCATGCAATCATACATGTGTATGTTTTTATCTAAATTCACATACCTCTATTATGAAAATTCACCACTTCTAGTGACCTTTCTATCCTTGTTTCTCCTTTTCCTTCTCTTTTCCTACACATATATGACTAGAATTTAGAAAATTCCTTAAGAATCCATTTTAACTCTAAACTTCATTCTCATTGCACCTAGAGTCTTAGAATAACCACTAGTTTCTATAACAAAAATAAAAATTAATTTTTGATAACTTACTATTCATGGTGACACTATTCACCATAGGATGAATTCTCTTATTTTAAACTTCCTTTTGATGAAATTCCACTTCTATGAAGTTATTTGGGTCATGAAGGGAATTTTAGAGGGGTTAATTGCTTGATTTGGTGGAGAAATGGATGATTTATGGGAGAAGAAAAAAGAAAAACATGATAAACAATGGGAGAAGAATGGCATCGATTTCTTAGACTAAAAATGGAAAAAAGGTGCATTTGGTGTATATGGGATTACCTACACCCAATAAACATTTTATGTACATGGTCCATAGTCCTATTTCATTAGTTTTAAATTTATGTGCCATGTTTCTTTTCGATTTTACGTCAAAATTTAAAAATTCATTACAATTTTTATAGACCTCTAAAAATAATCATCTTGGCATCAAAATTCAACATTTAATCCCATTAAGGGGCTCATAAATTTTTCAATCAAAATTTCGTAATTTGCTCGGGTCACTATTCACTCGTGAAATCTAAAAATTCCAAATAAATAGTAAACGACCTCTGAATATTAAAATTCTTTCTCCATTGCACTCATTGGAATTTTTAACCTTTAAAATGTGCTATTTTTAGGTCCATCCGGATGTATCTCGAACTAATCTCAGCACAAATCTATTTTATGTCACTATTCACTTCCTTACTATCTATTATGATTTATTAGTTCTACTAAATCTTTTAATTCTTTCATTTTCATTATTTTTTGCACATTAAAGTTTTATGAGTAGTACTTGCCCTTTTTGACCATTGTACAGTGCTCCAACTTCTCAAAAGCACTATTTATGGCTCAAAAAGTATTATTCATGAAATTGTGTTTCACGAGCGTTACATTTCTTCCCCTCTTAAATAAATTTCATCCTCAAAATTACTAGAAGAAAATAGATATGGGTATTATGCCTACATCTATTCTTCGCTCTCCGAAGTTCCCTTTTTTGTGTTATAATGCTACCACAACACTTTCACTAGTGGTGTAGACTTTTTGAGATGCCATTCTTAATTGTTACTATGCTATGACTGGATCATCACATTCTTTTCCTAAGGATTCCTCAATTTTATTTTACATTGCTGTTGCTACATATGCCTCTTATAAAACCATATTAGCAATGGTTATACTAGTTATAAAGATAAAACAATAGCAATCATAACTCACCTTTAGTCTGCAAACACTTTTTAACCTCAATATGGCACTTATGTATGGCCTTATATTCCAAGAATCGCTTAAACCTATGCTCTGATACTACTAAACGTAACACCTTATACCCAATCGATAACTAGTTCAAATATAGGATGCCATAAGCGATATCTCTCACCTAATTTGATTGTCAAATCTGAATGAAAGATATCGCACTAACTTATTTAACTTACCATTATTAATTTTAAACACTTATCTATAATCATATAATCGAAGGCCCACTATTTATCTTATACATGAGTGCCAATTTAATAATGTTACTCACTTATGTACATTTGTTGCTAGATTCAAACTTATTAACCTATACTGCTTTGCTAGAGGCTGCAACTTATACTCCTATCTACTAGCTACACACTAGCAAAAGCAAGTACATTGAACAATGATGCTCAGTGGTGTATTCAATGAAATATATGTGTAACATGTAAGTAGAGAAGCATGCATCATGAATATAATAACATTAACAATTTTTAACATTTTTATGTAACAGCATTTAATACTTATAGGTTATCAAGTTTTATATATACTTAACAATTCAAACATATATCCACATAGCACAAATAAAATTTTCCCTTCTCTACTTAACAATATAAATCGAGTTCATATTTTTCTTAGTAATTAATATTTCATATTTAGTTAGCTTACTTTAGTTAATAATACTGGATAAACATCATCTTCTCTTTATAATTGTATTACCTTCCCCTACTGACTTATTATGATATGATCACTTGTTACATTAAATTACCTCACATTATGAAAATAATGTGTTATTTATTTAACTTCTTGGTTTGCTTCTTTTGCTTTTACATTTCTTGCATAATCATTTTAATTTACCACATTGATTTCCTTTAATGTATTACTGTTGTTACCATAATTCTACTCACTTGATTGAGATTAAATAACTTTTATTTTGTATACGAGTTAGTCGCTCAATGTTTTTTGTTCCATCATTAAAACATTTCTTATACTAACATATTATAGTATAATCATATGGGTATGCAGACTCCGTAGCATGTAATTCTATTATTTCTTTACTAGTCATATTATTTATTAACTAATGTATCTTGCAGTCTAATTAAATTCACCGAGTTACATTACAATACATTTAAATTGTGCCAAGTACATTATCAGTTTATAGCAAGCATTATTATTCACATTCCTTTATGTCATTCTATTTTAGGCCTATACTAGATAGACTACACTTTAAAACACTAGATTATAAGTGAAATTCAGAATGTGTCATGGCCCACATTTTAGAACTTGGCGATTACACCCACCTAGTGCAGTGGCCCATAACTGGACCTTGACTGTTGCACTAGCATAGTGCAGTGGCCTATCATAAGACCTCAGTAGCTACACCTACCCTACATAGTGCAGTGGCCCTCACTAAGACTGCCATGGCTGCTCCCATATAGTGTAGTGGTCTATATCGAGACCTTAGCTATTGCACCCACCTAGTGCAGTGGTTGATGTCTTGACCTTAGTGGCTGCACCCACCATTATAATCATTTAGCAACTGCTAATCCCTAGTTGACCGATTAACCCATCTAGTGGGTGTCTAACTAATATGGGCAAAATCTTTTTTACAAATTATCTTACATAGTTATAAGTCATTTCTATTGTTATGATGCCATTTGTGTATTATAGTTATAAGCACTTGTGAACTTACGCACCTTCCCCAGTTAGAGGTCACTTTATGAGCAAAACATTATTCATTTGGTCTATTTCATAATTTCCATTCTTAAGTCATCCCTATGAAATTGCCCATTCCATTCACATCAATAATTTTGCATAGTTGTTATTGTCATTTCCATATTTCCATGTCATCATTATTATCACATTTAAATGAATTCTCACATCCAAAACATTCATGTGCATTCATCCATAACATGCCATACTTTCATAAAAAAAATGATCACTTCTCTTAATATACATGACCACCTTTTAACTTATACAATGCATATTTATCATCCCTTATTTTTCTAATTAATCTTAAATAATATATTAATAATTTTTATTTAAGAGTGTTAGTAAAATTATCAAACATAAAGTTTATATGTAACCCTGAATCATTATTTTAATTATTCAACAATTTCCCATTAATTATCTTTTATTATTACTTTAATCTTTCAATTTCCACATATACATTTATTTATTTCTACTTTAACTCATTATTCCATGTTACATTTACTTAAACAAAAAAATTTCATTATATAATAAA
>CANXYI010006871.1:0-12027 GCA_948208565.1 Hura crepitans
TATATATATATATATATATATATATAAGCACTACCAAACTTTATAACTTTTAATACATTGCAGGCCCATAATCCATACATCAATATATATATGAGTGCTTACACACTCTTTCTAATCTTTATACAAATAACATATAAAAGATGTGCATCCAATATCATCTTTAAATAAATCTATGATCTCTGTAACTTGAAGGTTCTTCCTTTTGAGCTATCCTTATACATGTGCATCGCAAATAAATGATAGCTAAGCTTTACAACTTAGTGGTGTATCCAGTATAGTATGGCACAAATTATGCATACAATATCATTCAAGGTAGATTTAGCAGTTTAATTAAATATTAACCATATCGTGTACTTGACATGAAATCAATTACAACATCACATGTATTATAATGTTCTTAGATCCTTGGAATATCCAGATTCATATTATTTATTGCATATAAAATACTATAAAATAGAGTCATATGTCATATGAAACTTTACCGAGGAAAAAGTTAACATCACCAACCTAGGTGTATAGGTATAAAAAATCAAAACACTATCAAAATAATTAAAATCACAGCATGGATGGCATACAATGTGGAATATAAGCAAGAACCCATCATCCTTAAATATATACTTTAATCATAACCTCTCATTACTATAATATCGTATATTTTTTCCTTATATTTTTTGAATTATTTTTCTTAAGTTCTTATCCACTTTATTTTTCCCATACATAGAAGACAACAAAATCAAACTAGATAATGGGGTATAATGCCTGAAGGCTAAATATTAGCCTGTAGGCTTAAATAGTAGCTCGAAGGCCCAAATAGTAGCTTAAAGGCTTAAATGGTGGTCCGCAAACTCAAATGGTTGCCTAAAAGCCAAATGATTACCTGAAGGCCTAATATAATTATGCAGTATATAATCATAACTTATGCGGCTGCACTTGCATGATTATACAGTACCTAACATGGCTTGCACAACTGCACCCGTATAAATTGGCAATAAAGTACCCTAACAGCTGTTATATCTCCTTAGTTAATCAGTCAACCTATCTAATCTAGGTTGTTTAATTATAGGGGCTAACTTACCATGTTTATTTAAGTTTCTCGTTTTAAAATAGATCAAGTAAATTTTACCTTTAATTTGGTCAACACATGACCTTATGGGAAAATTAATGTTCTTTATCATTTATATTAACCCCATTATATTACCCTTCATGCAACATGAATACATTAACTAACAATTTCACACATCCATATTTAATACATAATAAACTTTATCATAAGCATTTTACTCTTTTGATCACCTTAGGCCATTTTTGCCTTATATCCATATCATTTTGTCATAAACATTTAATGAATGCCTAAAGCACCCATCCATTTCTAGATTGGCCATTCAACTATATTATAAGCTCATTATGCATTATGGTGTTTCATAACTACCATATGCCTTCCATAATATCATCATATCATCTTCCATATGTCAATTCTCATATTACTCCATTTGGCCATAATAGCATCTTATCATGCATTATGGTGTTTCACAACTACCATATGCTGTTCATATCATCATATTATCTTTTTTATGCTAATAACCATATCATAACTCATGTTTTAAAAAAAATAAACATGTCAACTTTCATCATAGTAAAAGCATACTATTACACATATACATAATTATCGTCTTACATGCATATTCACAATACAAACATTATGCTTAACTTAGGCAAAGTGCCTCACTACCGCATTTGCACTTTATGTCATATATCCATACCATTTCATAATATACATCATTATCATTATAGATCAATTTAAATAAATGACATAACATGTTGTATCATGATCTCATTCATGAAACACATTTTACATTCTTACATTTATAACATGTCTTTATACATTATCTCATCTCACAAACAAACATGCCATAATTAAATGAATAACTCAATTGCATATATCATCACACAATTTTAATAAAAAACATCATTCTTTCTTACAAAACCATTCATCACACTTTATTATCATTGCCATAGTTCTTAACTTTATTAGCATATTACAATACACATAAATACGAAATAATTGGCCTTATACAATATAAAGCATACTTAGAGGATCATTCGGCCTCATCAAGTCTTACATATACATATAGCTATTCTCATCATTCAACATAAAAATCATGCAGAATATTATATTCTTTCTCATTACATGCATCAACACAATTTCTCATGTCGATAAACATGTATATGGTCAATGCACCATCTATATCATCCTTAATATAAAGCATACACATATATAAATGTATCATAGGCCATAACTTCATTCATGCATCATAAATTTACTTCTTTACATAATATGTTTCATCTCATGTGTATACAATCACATATCAAACTCATGCATATTTCATCTTTTGCATGCATCATTTGACAATATCCATGTACATACATGTATCTAAGCCATTCGACCATAACATCCCATTGAATGTTACACATATTCTTATTCACATCCAAATCTTAATATGTACTTTCATGATCATTAACTTTTATAGCATTATTCACCATTTGTCATAAGCTATAGTTTACACAAAATACATGCATATAAACATCAAATGACCATTCGGTCATCATGCTTTCAAATACTTTAATATATGTCAAATATACCAATTATCATCCATTTAAGTATTATCATACTTAGTTATTACATTAAGCACTATATGCCTCAATAAGGCATATTAGTACATAATGAAATTATTAACACAAAATTATTTTTATATGTTAATTAAGTATACATATCGTTCAAAATGTCTTATCATATATCTCACATGTCATATGTCATAATTAATGTCATTAATTATACATACTCTAACATTTTACACATTTTTACTCATATAGGCATATTATGTAAATTAAAACATTTCATCAATTTAGTATGGTTTAATTTAATTGCACATACCGTAAGAGATACACTTACCTCACTAAGCTCAATTATTTCCCATTGGCATCCTCAAGCCTTAAATTTTCCCTTTTTCCTTTTTCTTTCTTCTTCTTTGAACATAATTTCATACAAAATTCAAAAATTAATTACAATTAAAATATGGTTCCATAATTCAAAAAAATTATATATATCTTTTCTTGGGTACTTAAGGGACCTTAGAAAATTATATAATCATTCAAAAACTTATCCTTAAATTTTTGGAGTTACTATTCACTATAATCTTTAAAAGTTTTCAATAATTCAAATAGCTAATAATTTCCAAAATTAACTTGATAAATCACTTATTGGCATCCCATTTTATCTTAGAAAAATATTAAACCTCGAAAATAAACTCTTTTTTCCATATATGATCACTATTCACCCATAATATTTAAAAATTCATAACAAATCATAGAGGCATCCAAATTCGAATCTAACTGATAAATGCGTTCTTGGGCACTTATAAAACACTAGAAAAATATTAGATTGAAGAAATCTAACCTCCTTTAAAATCGGATTACTATTCACCCATGCACTATTTATCCAAAATTCTCCCAATTTTCTTTAATCGAGCCTTCAAATTTTGTAGAAATTGAATTCTTTCATAAATGGTAGATTTAGTATGAGTTTTGGTAGAAATTTGGAGAAAAGAGATTGAGAAGCCCTAAAATAGTTTCTCTTTAGTTTTCACATGAAAGAGAGAAAAAGAAAAAAGAAATGTTACTGGAAAATGAAGTGGTTCAGCTGTTAGAATTAGGTATTTATACGAGAAATTAAGGGCTAGGATCATTTCATTAAAAGAGATCCAATGGCCTATATTCAAGCCTAAGCAAAAATCTTTTAATTCTTGCTTATATCTTCTCTTCATTTTTGTACATCCATTCTTCCTTTCTAACATGAATTTTACATATATAATGATTCCAAATAATCATACATATGAATTTTTAAATGTTTTGAAAATTTGTGCTTGAAAATTAAGAAAATCTAATTAAAAACGTTATTTTGATCTTTACCTAATTTTCATATTATGCAATATTTGCCTTTAACCTAACAGTGAATTAGTGTGCAAAATTGCAAAGTTAAGATTTTCAACATTAACCCTCTTATGGGTAATGTACAAATCTATTTGATAATGGGTTTTTATACCTTAACACATCACTGGGTTAGTATGTAGAACCATAAGGTTATACTTTCACACTTTAACAATTGGCTTTCATGTTATAGTATGAATGCTTCTTATCATAACCACCATTAATACCTTTTTTTGCATATGTTTACACATATATCACATTACCTTCTTAACTATATTCCTTCTCACAACTTTTAGGTTTTTAATCAGCTTAGAAACCTTATTTTAATTTCATCATTTACTAAAAAATATTCTAACATATACCTTAGCCTTATTATGGATTAACACACACAAAACTATATAGTTATACTTCCACTTCATAACATTAGTGTGACTCTAAGTCTCAAGTGATATTATTCACGTCCCAAAAAGTACTATTCAAACAATCAGGATTTTAGGGTGTTAAAAAATAAAAGTAAATTGAAAATTTTATGCTAATTTGATGCAAAAGTTATTTTTTAAAACAAAATGAATTTTACTAAAAAAACTAAAGACTAAATAGAAATTGTAGTTAATAATTCTTATTCATGGCTAATTATTGACAATAATGGATCACTTATTCTGCTTTTATTATTTTTTATTTTTTATAACTTTTTAAGTGCAAATTTGACAAGTAATTTGTGTCAATATTTTTTTCTATCGCTTATGATTTTTTCCTAATATTTTTATTCTAATTCAAAGTTAGTGGATATCATTATGGTTGCAAATCCGTAAAGTAATCAAGTTTTCAACATCTTTATTACTCAAAGCACAAATAATCATCTTGTGATTCTTTGTTTCATCAAACCTTTAACCAATCAAGAAATATCTCCATAGCTCGTATAACTCTACCTTGCAATAGCCCGAGATGGCTTAATGGTCCTATAAGCCTTGTTGTAAACTTCCTAAGCTATCTCAATGTTTAACCTTTATTTCTAATCTCTATATTCTTATATGGCGATGCATAAGAATTGGAGCCACTTTTATGGTATCTTTTAACCATTTTCATACTATCTTTTTTTATGTTTTAGGAGCTCTTAGATTACATATGGTACTTATAAGAGATTTTTAGTTAAGATTTATCTCAAACTTACTGTTATCCATGTTTGTAACACCCATCACTTAGCCCGATAGGTAGATCTAAATAAGGGATGCCACATTGTGTCACCTCTTACCCGAACCATTCTAGTCCAAATAAGACATGACACAAAAGCCAACTTGTATTCTCATTACCATTATCTTCTTAAAATCCTTTTATATTAAAGACACACATATCATCTTAACTGTCTCATTCCAACAAAATTTCAATAGCATAATGGCTGCGTTGTAAAATATTCTAAAATAAAACCTACACAAAATAACACTTTTATAATTTCTCAATTATCCCAACCACTTGGACCTTTTTAGTCCTCATCTCAAAATCAATATCTCAAGCAAACACATCACATCATGCAATCTCATTCATACATATGCACATCATAACAACATAACGTATATAATAAGTTTACATCCCACATACCATATCATAAACTATAGTCCTCATATGATTACATATGAGTGCCAACTATTATATTATTATATCACACTATATAACTAAAATATACCAAAATACTCGATAAGATCTTCCTTGAACTGCATTATTGCTATTAAGGTTATTTGAAGCTAACTATTTATTACTTACACATTGAAAACATAATGCGCTAAGCATAAAGCTTAGTAGTGTATTCAATAAAATATGCTTACACACAAATGCATATTATTCATACATTATCATGCAATCATGTTATATCATTTACACACGCATTATGATGCACTTTAATTACCTTTATATATTTGATTCATTATCATGTTCCAATCATATTATATATTAATCCATTTTTCGTATATCAATTCTTAAATTCGTTTAATAAAGCTTATAATTTCAATTTCTTTATATTTCAGTTAACTAGCCCAAATCTAACAAACATGAATCCTAATATTGGTCATCGAGATTATGGTGTGTAGTAGCTCACATTTTAGACCTAACAGCTGCTGCACCAGCATAATGGTTTATCACTAACTATGCAGTGATCTTGACGAACCTCCTTGGTAGTTGCACTTGTGTGAATACATGTGCAGTGGTTCTGACAGACCTGCTAGCGGCTGCACCCACATTAAATATCGTGGCATGCCAATATATACAATAAATTACAATAATGTATAATATATGTATGTGTGGTGGCCCAAATGGACCTGACGATGGCCGCACCCATATGAACATAATACCAATTATCTAGCAGCTGCTTATACCTTAGTTGATCGGTCAACCTATCCAGTAGGTTGTCTAACACATATGGCCTCGATATTTCTCATTGTATGATTTCATGTCATAAGTTTATTTTGCTTGTCACATAACCATGATCATATCTTTCCATTACTTTATTGTCACCATTATGTCCATACGACATTCTCATTTGAGAGTTTACATACCACAATCATAATTGACACTTCATTTATACAAGCATTACACTTATGTCATATTATAACTTTATGTACTACACATGTACACACATTATGCATAATACACACACATATCCATAATGTACCATAATTCTATCATAATACATCTTTAATCATCAAACATTAATCTAATATGATTATTTATGCAAATATATTACATTTACACCTTAATTACATATAATTTCCAAAATTATGACTTTACCCTTTTATTCCATATTACATTACCAAGTGTATAACTTAACCATACATCAATTTAATCCACTTTTAACCATTATTATCCCTTAATTAACATATTATAAACATATTATAAAAATTATAACACCATTAAACTAAATTTAAGACCACTAAAACCAACACTTCTATAATGGTTTTCTAAGGTAAAAATGTAAAACTAAGAAATGTGTTCACATATTTTATTAAATAAACTTACAGAGCTATTTTTAGTGTCCCGAATGTCACTTTACTATCTTTCTTTGCCTTTGGAATGCCTTTCTCGTTCTTTCTCTAAGTTCCATAATAGGCTTATAATTAGAAAAATTCATAAAAAATTATACACGAATCCAAAATCAAAAATAACATATGTAATATCATAGAAAAATAATAGAACCCCAAAAATATGCTTACCTTAGGTTTTGATCTTTCAAAATCCTAATTGATTTTCTCCTTTTTTCCCTCAAAATAAAGCTTTTCTCAAGAAAGAATCAGGAGAATAAGAAACTAGAAGCGATGAAGAGCATTTTAAATATAATGTTTGGGGGTTTCAGGTTGATTTTTGGTGTGTTCGAAGAAAAAATAGGGGAGGAGTTTTCTCTTGGCTATGGCATCGGCTTCTTGGTGGGAGGAAGAAGAAAATATTTAATCTTATGTGGTGGATCTATGTGAGCTCACCTTTTATATATTAAATGCACCAACGGTCACGATTTAATCAAATTCAATTTAACGGTGCACATTTTTTCTTGTTTTTCTTTTAATCTTTGAAAAATTATTCTTAATGTTTATGATCACAAAAAATACTTCTTAAGGCACCAAAAATTAGGGAATTTCATAATTAAGGCCCCCCTCGAAGCTTGTGTTAAAAACACAAAGGAAATACACTTAATTTTTCAATTGCGTAAACAAGAAATTCAGTAAAAATATTTATCGATGTCAAAAAATTATAATTCCTTTACTATTGGACTTATTAGAATTTTTAACCTTCAAGGTATGTTATTTTTGAGTTAGTCCAGGCATATCCCAACCTTCTTAAATCACAGCCCAAACTAAGGCTATATTCTAATAAATCTTAGTATAAAATAATTTTCTAGTTCTGTAAAAATTTTTAATTCTTTTGTTTTGGGCCTCATTTTGCCTTTTAAAGTTTCATGTCCAATACACCCCTATCTAGATCAACTTAGTGGGGTCCGCTACTTAATAGTTGTAACACCTCTTACCCGTTTCTACCTAAAACAAGCAAGATGTGTTACTTCCCACTGATATCACCCATCTTAGGATTTTTCCAAGGGGCCTTTGATTTAACTTTTACCCAACTTTGACCATGTTTGACCAAACCTAGCCTTAAGTCCATTTTGATTATTTATTCCTTAATTATAGTCTATTTTAGTCCATTAAAATACCTATCAGACACTATTAGACAAATGTGAAAAATCAGGCAGCCATTAGTAACAAACCCCAAAATAACCTGAAAAGAAAAACACTTCTAATTCACTTGCCAGCCTTATTCCCCCTTCTGGACCCTCTGGTCCACCAAATCACAGTCAATAACATCGCAATATACTCAGCAATCAACCACAGGGTTGTAGATCCATCAACACACAAGCATACAAAAGCATATTTCCATTATCAAGCAAAACTTTACATACATTCAATTTAAAGTTTTAGCTATACAATATCCTATACTCCCGAACTATCTATGTACATGAGTGCATCTATATATACAAAGTACAAAAAGAAATACCAATAGACTTTAGGGCAGCTACATTATTGATGACATCTGATGCTGGTCCACTATCTATTGACTACATGCACATCGAAACACTGACACGCTGAGTATGACACTAAGCGGTGGATTAAACCAAATAGATTATGTCAACTCAAGGAATTATGCACAATAACATGTACCACACACAATAAGTATTCCTTACAACTTTAAGTCCATTTATTACCTTTTTCTAGGTTACTTATCTGTTAATCTTAACTTTCTTATCATTTACTTCAATTTATTACTTTACAGGCCCATACCAGACAAACTACACTTTAAGACACTGGACAACGGGATGTGTCCTATGCAGTGGCCCACTTTTAGGGCCTACGTAGCTGCACCTACCTTCCTCGATACTCAAGAACATGTAGCAGATAGTAGGAACACGTCCGTAGACTACCCCTAGGATCAGCACTTAATAGCAATATGCACCAATGGTGGATGCTCAAGGACCCATCCGTAGACCAATCCCAATCCACAATAATACCCTGTAGTGCAGTGGCTCATCATAGAACCTAGGTGGCTGCACCTGCCATAACTAATACCTAGCAGTGGGCCCTAAAAGGACCGACTACCTAGCAGCTGCTTTATCCCTAATTGACCAGTCAACCCATCCAGTGGATGTCTAACTGATGGGCCATTTACCATTTTGGACTATTTTTATTATTATTTCACCATTATGTTGCATTTTATGATAATATTACACAATACATGGTAATTTTTTCTACGGTCACAAAGTTACTATTTATTTGGTCAGTTTTTGCAACTGACACTATTCATTTGGTCAATTTTGCCTTTTACACTTTTCATTGCCTATACCAATCAAGTTCTATTTTCATCAAATCCTTTCCCCATTATTCTTATATTTAATGCCTAATATAAAGCATATTATTTTACCATGTTTTTGTCACCTATTTCTATACAAGTAAATTATATTTCTATGCCTTATAATATACTCATTTTTAGGTCATCATATTTGTGATTCTCACATTTAAATCACACACAATTGCATCTATTACATAACTATACATGCCATGCCTATTTTTACCCACCATTTGGCCACTATGAGCACACTCATTCACACATGAAATCTATCCCAATTTAGTCCATAAATCTTATTAACTTAATACCACATACATACTTATAATGTCAATTTGCCTAATTGCATACATATAACCTATATTATCACAATTCCATAAAAGTAAACACACTTAAACTAACTCAAACAAGATTGGCATAATGAATTTGAATTAATCCACATAATTAGGGTGCATTCACACCCCTTTCTCCACTACTTGACCCTTGAATTGCTTGCTCCCTCTCACTTGAATTGTTTACCTCTATATACCAAAATTAGATTAGAAAAATCCTAAAAAATCACCTATAACTCCAATTTAAATTCTAAAATCGTAGTAACTCTTAGAATGGCCTAAGCTACCTATATCAAAAATAAAAAATGAGATTGAAGCAGTTTTGCTTACTTTGTGTACTATTCACCCAAGTGGTGAATTATGCAAATTTGGACTCTTTTCTTCACTTTCTTAGTAGAATTAAGGTCTCTAGATGATGGAGGTTTAATTTCTATAAATTTTAGGTGAAATTAGGTGGTATTTAGGAGAGAGAAAATGACAAACAATGGTGGCTTTTCTAGGGTTGGCGTTAGCCATGGAGGTTTGAAAGAGAGGAAGATGACTTTCACATGTGTGGGCTAGTTACACATCTCTAATAACTTATACTTGATGGGTTGGATCCATTAAATTGGGCCAAATGGGCCCCAATTATTTTATGTATATATTATGTCACTTTTTTATTCAAAAATTCAGAAAATATTTTTTTGTCTCTCCAAAAATTCCCATTTTAGTTTTAAAATTCCTTAATTAGTGGGACTAAGGCCCATGTAAAATTTCAGGTCAAAATTCCACCGTTGACTTTTTAGCACTATTCACGGCCAGAATAAAATATTCAAAAAAATATATATTAACCTCATAAAATTCTAATTCCTCCTCCGTCATACTTAGTGAAATTTTTTGAGGTTCAGGGTATGATATTTTTGAGACCATCCGGCTACATCCGGAGTAGTCTCGACCCGATCTCATTTTATCTTTGTAAACAGTAGTTCTTAACCTAATATGAATTATTAATTCTACTAAATTTTTTTTAATTCATTCGTTTTCCCTATTTTTAGGTCTGTCAAAGTTTTATGATCAATAGGCTAGTCATCGAATTCGAAATGACAACTCACACCACGAGAAACATCACTCGGGCCCCGAAGGTACTGTTCATAAGACCTTGACTGTCAAGCGTTACAATTCTTCCCTCTTAAGAAATTTTGTCCTTGAAATTACTTGAAATAAAGAGATGAGAATACTGAGTCCGCATTTGCTCCTCACTTTCCCAAGTTGCCTCTGTCATGTTTTGGTGTCTCCAAAGCACCTTCACCAGTGGAATTATCTTATTCCTCAGCTACTTCACCTCTCGAGCAAGAGTCTATATTAGTTCTTCCTCATATGTCAGATCTGGCTGTATTTGTATCTCCTCAGCAGCTATCATATGTGTCGGGTTTGACCGATACTATCTCAACATGGATACATGAAAGATAACATGTATCTATTGTAACTCCGATGGTAAGGCAAGTCTATATGCTAACGGGCTTACTCTCTCTGTAATCTCATAAGGCCCGATGAATCTGGGACTAAGCTTGCCTTTCTTACCAAACCGCAGTATCTTCTTTTATGGCAATGCCTTCAAGAACACTTGGTCTCTCACTTCATATTCAACATCCCTTTTCTTTAAGTCTGCATAAGACTTCTGCCAGTCTGAAGTTGCTTTTAACCTGTCTCTGATCACTTTAACTTTCTCCTCTGCATCTACAATCAGATTAGAGCCAACTATCTTACTCTCCCTTACTTCACTCCAACAAAGCGAAGTCCTGCATCGGTAACTATATAATACTTCTTATAGTGCTATGCCTAAGCTAGCCTGGTGGCTGTTGTTGTATGCAAACTCTGCTAGTGCTAGATACTGGTCCCAATTGCCTTTAAACTCAATGGCACAACTTCTTAACATGTCATCTGATACCTATATCACTTTCTCAGATTGGTCGTCTGTCTAAGGGTGGAATGCTATACTGTAAGTTAATCGAGTACCGAAGGCCTCCTATAAGTTCTTCCGAAACCTGGATGTGAATCTTAGGTCTCGATCTAATATTATCACTATTGGCACTCCATACAACCTCACAATCTTGTTAATGTACAGTCGAGCCAGTTTCTCTAGTGAGTAATCCATCTTGACAAGTATAAAATGGGCTATCTTTGTCAACCTATCCATGATCACCTATATGACATCACATCTACTTTTGGTTATAGGTAATCCCATGACAAAATCCATAGTGATCTTCTCCCATTTCCATTTTGGAATTGCAATTAGGTGTAGTAATCTAAAAGGAACCTGGTGCTCTGTTTTCACCTGCTGACATGTCAAACATTAAGC
>CANXYI010006904.1:0-17110 GCA_948208565.1 Hura crepitans
TTAAAATCTAAAATGTCACTTTTTCAAACTAAAATAAGATTTTTAGTTCACTATATAACTAAGGGAACTATCACTCCTATTGAAAGGTCATTAATATTTATAGATAAATTCCTTGATAGAATCCTTGACAAAACCCAATTACAAAGGTTTTTAGGATGTTTAAATTATGTCTTGAATTTTTTGCCTAACATAAATCATCTAGCAAAATGATGCGGAACCTTAAGACCTAAAACAAGACTTGTAATTCACACAACTTAGGCTCTAAAAACCTGAATTAAGCAATTGAAAAAGATAGGATCTAACACCTCTAATTCTAGTAGAAAATTAGTAATACTAGATATAAAGAAACCTAAACCTCTCATTAATCTAAGTTAATTAGCAATTTAAGGTCAAACAAAAAAAATAAGAATGAAATCGCCACAAAGTAAAATTACCTTGATGAGATAATAATTCTTGGCAAGAACACAAGAGAAATCCACCCTTGTAAAGAAGTAAACACAAGTTTTTATTTCTGAATGAATGTCTTTAATATTACATCTTAATAAGCCTTTTATAGGCTGTAAAATATCCTATGTAGGAAACATTCTATGTAGGAAGCATCCTATGTAAGAAACACCTTATATAAGAAGCATTCTATATAGGAAACATCCTATATAAGAGCATTTTATGTAGGGAAATATTGGTTTTGAACCCTTTTTGGGATTAAAGATTAGCACGTTCCCAGTGTAGGATCGGGTGGCGGATCTATCAAACCCCTTCACCCTCTACATTAACGACTTCACTTGGGATAGAAAATTGAATCCAAAAGTGCCCATATAATATGCCTTTTCTTATTCTAATTTTTATTAGTCTTATAGCATTACATCTTTATTACTATGTCTTTATTACCTTGTATGGTGTTGCAAAACATGAACCTATTTGTCACTCAAATTGGGGGGATTGCTAGCATATCTATCACTCACAAGCTTATTAGTTGCATGCCTTATAACACATATGTAATAAGGATATTTTGTGTACATTTAAACATTTGTTTATAATAAAGGGTATTCTTTATTACCTAAGTACTTATTTTAATTCATTTGTTTAGTATTTGATCTTAAATTATGTAATAAAGTCCTTGGTATTCTTTCACAATGCAAAGGAAATCATGAAGAGTTTATGGTGTGAGATTCTTATTAAATGCAAATGTGAAATACCAAAACTATCCATAGTCATATTATTAACAAGATGGGACATTGTTAATATGGATAGACTAGCATATGATATACTTTTTAACCTAGTCAAACAGTAGTTCTCACAAGCTTTAAGCATGGTTATGCTTGGAGTTAAAATGTGGATGTTTCTTTGAGGAACAAGTCCATTGGAGGCCTAATATGAGATGTTCACATGGATACATGATCTATGTCAGTAAAACTATCTGATCATATTAGTTATGTAAGCATTTTTAAACTTGAAATCACTAAGGTCATCTTAAGTATCAAGAGTTATGCTTTCACTCCAGTGCTTTTACATTATTATGATGTATAGGTGAAAGGGTATAGTTCGAGATACTTAAAGGTAGTTGAGTTATCAATAGAGGATTTACCACCCTTAAATTATAATGAGGAGTTCATCTCACAATTCTAATGTCTTTATTTTGAGAATCTTTGGCCAAAGTGAAATGCAAGTGTTAATGAGATTCATAAAGGCATTTTGGGAATAAAGATACAAATATTAGAACTAACATGTTTAAGGCTTAATTAGACATACCTAATTAAGTGTTGAGTTGACACAAGTCTATACTCAAACCTAAACAAGATAAAGTGTGTTGAAAAGATGAATTGCACGGTAACTAGATATAGAAGGGTCAAGTCAAACAACTTAAATTTTTGACACTTAGGTAGTTTTGATGTATGGCTAGATACCTTTTAATACTTGTACACAAGTGAATTATTAATTAGGAATTAATTATGGATTCAATTAGATTGAACTATAAGAGTCCATGTTTGACTATGACTCTAATTCATTATGTACTACCAATGTGCCTTGGAAACCCATAGGGTTACACACAAAAGGAGTATAAGGAAATTCAAAAGAGTTTTGAAAGGTTTAATGATATGAGATATCATTAAAAGATAAATTAAAAAGAAAGAATGAACAATTAGGCTTAGAGCCTAATTAGTGTGTAGAAGTTTAGAATTAGGGTTTCTAGAAACTAGGCCATGTTGAGCACAAATAGTTATATTATATAAGTCTCATTTTAATGGACCTTTCAAAATTTAAAAGGGCCTTAAATTAGACCATTAACTGATCAAAATTGGAGGCCTAGTTGAGCCACAAAGGATCGGCCAAGACAAACCAAGTGCAAAATACACATTAACCCACTTATAGGCTTATGCGCATAGGACTATAAAGAGGCTTATTGTGTGGGCTCCTATGGGCTAAATTTAGTTAGATTTTAAGATTTAAAATCTAACCTAGAAGGGTTTTAAAATAAAATCAAAGGACTTTTAATGATCAACCACCATATCAATCCTTCTATATCTATTCATGCATAGAACAAGTTCCACACACCATTCTTTTTCTTCTTACTTCATCCATGTGAATCACTTACTAGCCCTTAGTGATTCACATTGACTTATTCCTTTACTTCTTATATGGGTACCTCAGAGGTGCTCCTAGTTAGGATCATTGTGGTTTGTGACAACTCGATGAGAAAAACAGTTAAAAAAGGGGTCATAACTTTCATTAGTAATGGTAAATATCTAAACACAGCTAATTTTATTAGTTGTTAATGAATTTTGAATCTTTCAAACCCGTTATCAACATTTGGTCTTCTCAATTAAATTTTATTGTGTATCTTCAAAGAAAACTAACATTAGTATAGAGCTAAGTTCTCAAAAGGTTCAAAATTTTGAGAATTGCAAATTATGGTTGATTAAAAATAAAATTAGATTTTATGACTCTTTAGTTTAATGAAGGCTAGTGATTTTAATTCTATTATTTAAATTAATTTTTAATGTGATTAATAGTGATTTGACATGAATTAAAATAAAAAATATTGTTCTATGTATTAAAGATAGATTATTTAAGGACGAAAATCCTTCTATGCACATAAGAGGAGGGCAATTTTTAATTTTCATGCTAAATTGGATTTAATTACTTTTTAGTGATTTGATATGATATATGATTATGATTTTAAGTGTAAACATATGTGCATGAAAATTAAAATTGAATAAATTAGAAAATAATTGAAGCAAACTAATCAGGTTTTGAGTGGTACAAAATAGATTGGATCATAAGTGTTGTATTCATTATTTTTGATTAATTTCCAATAATTCTTGTAACATCCCTGTCCCCTAATTCCCCCCTAAAACTAAGATAAAGAGATGCTACTAACTATACTAATAACATAGAGTAAAATTCCAATAGCGTAACTATTGTTCGAAGCTTACCAATTGTTTCTACCTTACCTATAAAAAGATAGTAAGACATGCATCAATAACACATAGGCATGCCATCCAAATCATAAGACTATAATGTTTCTGAGCTCTTCAATAACTCACGGAGACAACTTTTTATCCTCTCATGAGGGAAAGAGTTGACTAAAGGAACTTGCTTATCTAGACATAGACAACACATAACCTACTAGCATACCATTGGCTCAACCCTAGTTAAACCAAACTCCCACTAATGTGTACATAAATATACACTCCTATCAACCCTAAAACTTGTACATTCATCCATACTTCCCATTAGTAGACCCCAACACTTAATTATCTTATTGGTTATATTTAATTTTCTTATTGGTTATATCATACATAAATAATTACAAAGTAAAGCACTAAACTATTATATCACGTGTATATCCATATATTTACAACGTACATTCTTACTTATGTTAAATAGTATTGACCCTAGCAAATTGTGTTGAAATTTTAGCAAGGCAACGTAACTATTAACATTCTTACATGTAAGGTAAATACTTCTGTCAATTCTCCCAAGGTTAAAGGCATTCATAATGCACCTAAAGAATATCATGTTCCTAACACTTAAAAAATACTCAACATGATTATTTCAAAATTAAAACTCAAATTACTTTTAGGTACCTAGTTACTTCTTATCAATTAATCTAAAACCTATAACTTATTGAAAGTGTTCCAAATACAGTTATCAAGGTAGTGCATGTAACTATATAATTATTTCCTAATAGTAATCTTGAGTATGTGTTGTACATTAATATTCCTAGTTTAGTTTGAGCATAATATCATTAACATAGTGTCAAGCACTTTCATGTAATGTAGATACTAGTCATATACAAATGCATGCCATTTCCTTTTTATATTTATTATCACACATTACTTGTATTATCCTAAATGATTCATATAATAAGAATATATTTGAGTTCTTATTTTTGCTACTTGTTAATTATAAGCTTCTGTTAGAGGATTACATTTAAATAAATGCACTTGTTATAACATTTCTATGTCTAACTTATAACATGTCTTTTGATTTCACTTTAGTTGGTTCTATCTTATGTAAGGCTATTTAGTTTAAGCATGATTATGTTTCCTAGAGCCCTCAATAATTCACTCCTAGAATGATCTAAGGAAGGATAAATAGGTATATTATACTTAACTCATGAAACATGAGAAAAGGGTAGGCTGGCCTAACTCTTGCCCCATCCTGAGGTCGAAGCCAAACATAAGATCTGTGTGCTCAGGCTACATAAGATCATACAAGCTTATATGGCATTGGTGCTAAGTTATCATTAATCAGTAAATATGTATAATCCCTTTTTGGCATGCCAAAGCTATCTTATCCTGGATTCAATAAAGGTTTAATGTAGGCTCTTGTTTAATTAGTTAATCACATTATACCTTATACCTTTGATTAACCAAACATATTTGCTCTTACACTCCTTTATCTTAATTAAGATGTAGAAATTGGACATTCTTACACTTAAGGGGTTGCAAATTACATAATTAGTTTATAAGCTTAACTTATGTTTTATAAGTATGCAATCATAAGATTATGCATGTGCAAAGCATCTCATCCCTTTATGACTTATACACTCACACATATGTATACACACTACACAATATACCTTAACACCCTAACATCAATATAGGTATGTTCTATTCATGTTAGTTTTAGGCATGCAAATATGCAAGGGAAAGTACTCATTTAGAGTGACCTATATTTACTAACTAAAGGAACCATATATAGATATAGTTAAGCTTACTTACCTTTATTCTTTATCCTTTCAACATGTACGAATGTAACACTCTTGCATTTAGGAATTTACTAACATACTTTTAGGAAATTGAATTTACATGTTTAGCTCTATATGCCTAAATGATAATTTTTAAGTATATAATCAAACATTATGCTCATGCGAGGTATCTCATCCTTCCATAGTTTTTACATGTATGTATAACTTATGCTTACCATAATCATATTAACAAATATAGAAGATACTTAGGTAAAATAGCATGCATTTACTATTCAAGCACAGTCTTATATAAGAGGCTAAAATTATTTACCTTTCTACTAAAATAAAAAAGACATAGTCAAAACAAAGCTAGCCTTACCATAAGTGAGTTAAGCTTACTCACATATAGAATTCCCCCTATATCGATTATGTTTTATAGTTATAAAGACCTATCCCATAACATACTTTTCCCCTTATCTATTCCTACTAATGCATATGCTCATAAGTTATTTATTTTAAGCTAACAACTTATAGTGCTCAAGCATATAACCACTTTAAGAGTTATAGATCTAGCTCCCAATGCTTATATAGTTAAATATCATATTTATAGTTCTACACTTATCCTTGGACCCATAATTTTAGGTATTCTTAACTAACATGGCATAATTCATTCCTATATCTATATTGATTCCTAATCACCTAATTCATGTTAAACATTTTTGCCTACTGCCTTTATATTTGTACCTATGTATATATGTCCATTTCTAGTTACGTACAGAGGATAAATAACTTCTTATTTATAACTGGAAACTTGCTTCACCTATGCTAGGCACTTGTATCCATATAAACCTTTATAGATTCTATGTTTTAAATGACATTTGATGTAAGAATAGTAGACTTAAGCTTATACACTGTTCTGATTCTCTGTACATACATATCCTTATTTCTCTTTCCATTAGAACCTTCTACTTTTTCCTTTTGGAAGGTTTTCTACTACTTCTTATTCTACCTAAAATTAAATACTATTGTTCTTATTACATTGTTGGCATATGCATACATCTACATTATAATACATATAGGTCCTTATGCTGCTTTAACCATAGCCCTACACTTCATGCTAACTCAAATGGGCATATGTTGTCCCTTGTATACCTTATATACTAATCATCTTTAACAACCTCTATTTTAGCCTTAGTTTTACCTCTTTTTGCTACTGAAGTTTGTAGCTACCACTTGAGAGTAGCTCACACCCAAAAGCACTATTAATATATGTTTTTTCTCCTCTACAAATCTTTTACCTTGAACAATACATACTTATCAACATATCCTAGACCTTAGCCTAGCTAAAATCTTTCAATTGATGCTTAGAACCTATCAGCCACATCAGCTACTATATTCTATATATTTGTCTCTAGTAGTTCTTTCCTTGAATATTCATAATCAATATGTATACCTATCTATCCTCAACAATTTAACAACTTTTTCCAATCATGTCTAATACCAATTAGCTTGAGGGTATGATTTCCTAAAACACATTCTCGATTGAGACTTCTTACCTTACTATAGCCTAATAACCTAAAATTCAACATCAGACTTCCAAATTCCACTTATTTCACATACTAGTTTAATAGAAATTTCTATAGATTAATTATGCAGTTATAGAGCATGCTATATTTGAACCAAAATTCCTATATTCACTCATAACACCTCTTTTAAACACAAACTTTTTGTAACTTTAATTCATACCCAGAATTTAAACTATTCCTAAACCCTAAAATAATTTTAAATATTTTTCCTTCCTTAGTTTTATTACACTTTCTTTCAATTCAATTAAATTTTAACATATAATAACCATTTTCAACTAGTTTATTTAATTATAACTCAAAGATGAATAGTAAGAATAAGTAAGAATCCAAACCTATGATAAGAAAATTTTGATTTTGTAGCCTATTTATCATTATTGGAATTGGTCCTCTATTTCCCTTTTTAATTCACCTAACTTGCTGTCTGAACATTATAGTAGTTGTGTTCCCTTAATTACTGATTTCCTTTTTCTTGCTCCCTTCTTGATTTAATTCAACCTGTGACTCCTAGTGTAGTCATGTAGCTGCACTTATCCCCTCACTTTCTTACTACATCGATTGACCCAAAATCAAGGATAGCCTATCTCCACCACTACTACAAAATCCTATTGCTGTCCTTCTCAAATTCCCCATAGAATTTTGGTTTGAAAGTAATTTTTATCTCCTAAAATCATGCTTTTTTTTGGTTCTCGATCCATGGCTAATGTATTTTTTCTTTTCTTGCCTCCCTTTTTATTTTTTTAGGTTCTTCTCTTTCTTCTCCTATTTCTCTCTTTCTCTCTTCTTTTTCTTTTAGATAAATGCCACTACCAATGGGCTACCTGTTGCCCTCATATACTACTATTTATATCTAAAATTATTCATTGTCGTAATTATATTACTCACTTTAATTCCCCTTAACTCCCTTTGCTTTCCCCTCTTTTAGTTTAATCCTTCCCTTCCAAACTACATAACCACACTGCCTAATAAGTGGAAAATAATATGTCTTTGATTTATTTTATAGTCAACCACAAGCCTTCTACATTTCCCATTACCCTCAATAATTTAATACCTATAATCTTGCTTTAATTTAGAATGGAATAAGAATAATTCATGGTTATAGCTCTAGATGTTTTCACAAATATGTGATGTTTATGATGTTAATTAAAGGTTTTTAAATGGTAAAAATTGTTTACACATGAATGAGTTTCATAAACTTGCTTAACCGTCAAGATTGTTATAATTTTGTATTGTGTAATAGTCGATTTTGTTAGTTTAATTTGTTGTGGGTTGAACGATTAAAATTACAAATTTAATTCGATAAAATTAATTATCACTGGTGCAAAAATGTGTCAATAGCTATTATAACTGATCCAAAACTGTTTTGGGTCAATTCCACAGTCCAAGTTTCAAATGGTTTCACGATTCACATTGTATTTGATTCTTAGTGATATACCGTTTAAAGATTTTTAATTAAATTAAAATTCAATATGATTAAATTTTGCTTTTTTGGAGACATATATTAAATATCATCTTGAAATTAATTAAATTAAATCAAGTTTTGATTAATTTGGTCAAATTTCGGATATGGTATGATATTAACATGAATCGCCAAATTTTATATAGAAAATGTGATTTCTTGTAAAATTTTGACTTTAATCCTAAATTGATTTATTTCTCTAATATTTTAAATTGATTATATAGGTTATAGTTTATTCTGATCTAAGATGGATAAAAGTTATCAAAACAGATTAAAATAACTTGACATGTTTTATGCAAAAATCCTCCTATAGTAGAATTAGATTCTACATATTCATGCTTAATGTAATTTGATTGCTTTGGAACTCTAATGAGATGAGAACTCTATAAAATGGAGAGATGTAATTTAATATTTTAATGAGATTAAATAATTAATATGATTAATTCTCCATTAAAAAGGCATGAAAACTTATTAGGTGAAGGTATGAATCGAAACTAGTTTTATTGTGTTATAAACCTAGTAATGAACTTTAATCAAATTTTAAAGGTTTAATGCATGTGATGCATGTTAAAGGTGAATGTTGGGTGTGATGACTAGTTATAGACAAATACCAATGTGATTGATCTGCATTGCTTGAATTTTTCTTTGGTTAAAAAGCATGTCCCAACCTTTTCTCTCATATCTGTTTGTACTTCTCTTATAATCTAGTTTCCCTCAAATGTAATGTGAGGTCTTCTAAATAATTTTATTATGTAATTAGATTACATAGGATTAGATTAGGAAGAAAAAAAATGTAAGGAACAAATGGAGAAGAAGGCCAACTAAGGAGGCTAAGAGGAAATAGTTAGAAAAGCTTTTTTTTTTTATTTCTTTTTGGATTTGTAATTCATGCATACTACCTAGGGTTCGGCCTAAATTGGTTTCCTTTGGCTCAAAGAAATTAATGTAGTAAAAGTCCATAACTAGATCATATATTTAATATGATTAAATAACATATGTATGCGTTAATAAGATTAAATATACATATGCCTGAAGCATGTGAAATCCCTTTTGTGTAAGCATGTCAAAGTATGCAACCTTGATAAGACTAAATGGAACAAATCCTTTAAAATAAATACTAAGACTTTCAAGCTTTTTGTTATTATAGTTTCAATTAGAGTTCTTCTTAGTGTTGGGTTTTTACCAAGCCCACGTTATGTCAAATAAGTTATGACTATATTAATGTGTCCATCTTAGAAAATCCATTAATTTGTTAAGCTGACTTAAGATTAATGGTTTTGGGGGTAAACTGGGGAAATGTGTATGAGATATACATGTACTAAGAGTTAGTGATCTAATGATCAGTAGTTGCATGTAAATGCAATTGGCATGAAATGCTTACTATTTTTGTTATGTGTTGGGCTGACCTAAGGTTCAACCTCAATAAGACATAGGTACTATCTCACTAAGAAACCACCAAGTTTTCTTGGATCAATGTGAGTGCTACTGGCTCAAAATAAAATAGTAGGAGCAAATATGGATTTTATAAAAGACCTTATAAAATGTATACATATACACAATCATACACTAACATGTTTCTTAATATTTACATATAAGTATTCATTTTGCATTATAAGTTTATCTAACCTGAACCTACACTTTATACTCAACTCAAACAAGTTGACTGGGCCTAACTTCATACACTAGCTTCAAAATCTGTGAATAGTTGTAACACTAAAAAATTTTGAGTCATGAATAATGAATCTTGAGGTTATGAATAGTGATTCCCAAGGCATGATTAGAGTTTTTCTTACTAATCAATAGTGCTTGTTGTAACTAGGCTATTAGTGTAGTTTTACACAAAAATAAGGACATTTAGATAGTTAATGATAGATAACAAGTATGCGAGTGAATAATACTCTGGAAGTGTGAATAGTATTTTTTGAGACCCAAGCTACACTAATTGAACAAGATGAAAGTATTAATTACAATATAATATAGGGTAAAGTCTAAAATGGAAATAAAGTTATTAAGATGGTTAAAAATATAAATAAAGTTTTAAGGCAGTGTAAAGTGAATAGTAGCATATTCAGGTTGAACTGATAATTATTGTGTTTTTGCCCGAATGGACCTAGAAATGATATATTTTGATACTCAAATATTCTAAATAGACCATTAGGATTGGAATTAGAATTTTTGAATATCAAGAGACATTTTCTAAAAATCAAGCAAAGTTAAAGATATAGATTTAAGTTGATTTTTCTTAGTTTCAAGCACAATTTGTTTAAACCTTTTGGGTTTTATTTTAAGTGATTTATTGGGACCCTAATATTTTAATTAAGGCTTAGAAAAGAGGGAAGACATTTTAAAAGAGAGGAAATAAAAGTTGGATTTTTATTGACCATTGATCTTAAGTTGGAATGATTTTAACCCTCAATTCTAAAGACTATATAAAGGGTCAAAAGTGAATAGTATGGTCAAAGAAAAGTTGTCATCATCTTTCCCTAAAATTAATAAACTTGATACCACTTTCAAGCCTCCCTTCATCCATTTTTCTTTCCTCCAAGCTCTTTTAAGCATGATTAAGCCTATTTATCACCACTAAATTAATCCCCAAGGCTCCTTATTTAAGTTTATGAGAATAATTTAAAAGACTATGGAGTTATGTTGTACAAGTGGTTATTTTTTAGTTCTCATATTTTTAAGGTGTATTTGGATGCTAATAAAGGTTTTTACGAGTTAATTTGATATTTGGAAGGTTATTATATTTATTATAAATTTTTGACTTTGAATGAGGTGTATGTTGAAGAGGAAGGAAAGAAGAACAAGAGGAGAAGAAGAAGAAAAGGCTAATTAAGGTTTAATAAAGCTAATTGAATCTCTTTGGTATGTGTATCCATTAGCATTTAAAGAAAGTTATGAATATGTGTGTTAATTGTGTTGTGTTATATATAATTACTACTTGAAATGCATAGAATGAATGTGGAGTGATATGTAAATGAAATTATAGGATGAGTGGATTTAAATGCATGCTTAAGTGATGATTAAATTTAACAAATAAGTAAAATAAGTGGGTATGCTGAATGTGGCTGAAATAGGTGTTTATGTGTGATTAGTGTATGTGTGTTATGAGCACAGGTGATAAATGCTAGACATAATGATGAATGCTTATGAAATGATGATAAATTATATGTTGAATAAATTAAGATAAGTGTTAAATCTCTTATGGCAAAAATTTTGTGTGTGTGTGATCTTGAATATTCATGTGTGTAAGTATGTGGTATAATGATACCTAAGCATGAGATTAGTGTAATTAGGAATGTAGGTTGAATAAATAGCAAGTAGTGATATGTTTGTGTGACACAATAATGTAAGTGTAGAAAAAGTAAAAGTCCAAATGTAAATGTTTGGTGTAACATGAAACCATTGCATGAATTTTGGTGAAATTAGTAAATGTATGTTGAATAAGAGTAGTGTGTGGCACAATGTGAGTAATATGTGAAAAGTGATATGCATGAGTAATGGTAGTTAGATATGAGTTAAATACTTTCTTTAATGGTGTTAGATTAGGAAATGTTGTAATATATCTATGAATCAGAGATTAAGTTGGCTGAATGATATATTATAACCTTTAAGTTTATATAATGTGTATATGTATAGTAATGTGTGAGTATATATTGTCATAATGAATAAGAGGCATGTGTCACATAATGAATGAATGGTTAATGATGATAAAGAGATAGGTATAACCTAAGTGACAAGTAAATACTTATAGGTATAACCTAAGTGACAAGCAAATACTTATAGGTTTATACCTAAGTGACAAGTAAATACTTATAGGTTTATAAGTACATTTTTGAATATGCAATTGATGAACATATGGCTTGATGCTTGAAGATTAGATTAGGTCAAAGCAATTAAATTGTGAAAATGAGATATATGTAAGAAGCTTATTAGTTTTAATCAACATGTGTACATGGTGTATGTGTGAATAATTTATGAAAACAATTATTTATATAAGCAATGATATATGATTCACTTTTATCAAATGAAAGTATTATAATGGGAAAAATGGTAGTAAATTGTGATGTGTGATATAAGGAATGAAAGTAATGATACAATGTTTCTATTAAACATAAATGAATGATCAGTATGATGCAGAATATGGAATAAATCATGTAGTAAATGTGATTTATATGGATATGGGATGAATATGGTATTAAGATGCTTGATACATGGTCAAATGGCTCAATAAGGTGAGATGGTTGTGTTTAATGTGTTCATAAGAAATGATTTATGATATGATTATGATAAATGAAATGTTGTAATGCTTAAAAATCCCAATATTATGAATAGTACTTCTCAGAATGTGAATGGTGTTTCTCAAGATCCGACTCACACTAATCCTACTGAATGGAAGTTTTAATCATAATATAATTTTGGGTAAAATTTAGAGTGAAAACAAAGTCAATGTGATGGTTAAAAATGACAGTTAAGATTTTATAGCATTGTCATATGAATAGTGACCTAGCTTTAGTTGAACCATAAAATATTTAATTCTTGCATAGAAAATTTTAGAATCGATATAACCTGATACTTAAATATTCCAAATAGTTTATTGGCATTGAAATTGGAATTTTTAAATATCTAGAAGTATTTTTACTAAAATTGGGTATATATTAAAGTATGATTTTATTTTTAGTTTTTCTCAATTTTTGAGTATAGGTTTCTAGGGATTGACGAGTCTTAATGGCATGATTTTATGGGAAATTTTGAGTGTTGATTGAGGGTTAAATTGTAGGATGAAATAATTAAAAGAGGTGCTTGGAAAAAGGGAAAATATGGTAACCATTGAATTAAACCTTAAGAGATCTTGACCATTGACCAATTTGACCTAGTCAAAGGTCAAATAAGTGACTTAAAAAGTGTAATGCCTATGTTCTGAGGCTCTGTGAATAGTGCCACAGAGTCTGAGAAGTGCACCCAGGGTGCTGGGTCACTTGCACATGGGTCGAGGTAGTGACACGGGTCATAAAATTTCGAGAGGCTCTAAAATAATGGAAAGAGCAAAATTTAAAAATTTACTAGAACCAATAATTCATTTCAAACTAAAAAGCTACCCATCAGGGCAATAAAAATTTTTCGAGCCGGGACTGATCCGAGATGTGCTCGGCGGACCTAAAAATAGTGGACCTGGAAGCTTAAAAATTACACTGAGTCTAATGGTGAAAGAATTTTTGAAATCGGAGGTTGTTTGCAAATTCTCATAATTTTTTAGGTTAGCATGCAAATCGAGGTAGTCTGAAACCTACCCTATCAATGGAATTTGATCACGAAAATATTTGAGTAGTTAAAGGGGATTAAAATAGGAATTTTAAAATAAATGGTGTAATTTTTGGATGTCCGAGTTAATTTATATAAATTTTTTAAATTTGCTAAAAAATCGAGATGGTTCGAGAATTTTCGGGACTACCTTTGACTTGTCAAGGTGTGCCCCACTTCATGCCAAGTCGGCATGCAATTTGCTAAGTGGCAAAGAGCATATGACAAGTGGATTTCCACTTGTTAAGAACAAAACAATTTCTTCTCTTCTGCCTAGAATTGCCAATGCCACTTTTTCATTCCTCAGATGATAAGTTTCTTCTCCAACAACAAAATGGGATGATTTTGGTCTCTCAAAATTCCTCTAGATGTTAGGCACCACGAGGAACAAGAATCAAGCCAAAAGGAGCTGTGGTTTGGGAGATAAAAATCAAACAAGAGGACTGGTTCAGAGTAGTCCAGAACAATGTGTGTAAAGTGAGTTTTGAGCAATTCCTCCCTTTCTCTTCTTCTTTTTGGCTGCCAATAGATGTTAGGATGTACCTAAGACATGTATGTGTGCATATATAAGGCATTAGTGGCCACTGGATGGCATTTGGAGGCCCACAAAGAAGGGAGAAGAGTATCGTGGAAGCTAGAAATGGGGCTGGTAGCATAGGTTTGGATGGGAATGACACCTTTAAAGTGACATGTAGGTGAACCTAAAGCCTTTTCTTTATGTGTTTGTTAGTGACCCTTGAGTTAGGATGGCTAGAAGTGTGAATCTAAGGTTGATTCCTTCATTTGTGATGTTGATTAAGTTGAAAGTTTTATAGACTTGAAAGTGTATTCTTAGTGTTTGCATAAGTGGCTTAAAATGCTTACTAGAATTTGCCACCTAAGGTTGTTTGAATCAGTAATTTGCTGCCTAAGATGAATCTAGAATATGCTTGGCATGCTAAAATGTGAACTAAGTAAAATTAGGTGTGGAAATCACCAAGGATTATGCATTTTTACTTGTGGCTATAAGCTATCAAGAGTGGATTATAATAATGTTATTTTGTGCCTTAGCCATAATTAGCTTACACCAATTCAATCACATATATTACAACCCTTGTAGAGCATAATTCTCATCAAATGCATAACAAATATACTCAATAATCATTCATAAATCATCATCACAATGTATTTATTTCCACATTTATATCCATACACCATAATTAATATTCATGCCATTTCACTCAAATTAAAGTGATTACACACTCCAATTATGGTTGTATGGGACCTCCGAAGTTAGCTCAAGCCTTCTCTTTGCCTCAGAGGGCTTAGGTTGTCATTTTGCCTACGAATACAAAAAGGATACAAACTTTAATAAATAATATAAAATAATCTAGAAGTCAAAAAAATATTTTGAGTCGAGATACATGCTTTACAATATCCTAGGAACCCGTGAAAAATAAAATTTGCAGAAAAAGAAAACTTGAAAGAGAGAAAGTTACTATTCACCTCAATTTTCTTTTTGGTTTTCCTCTTGAAATACTCAGCCGTTCTGAAAGATTTTGGCATCCACAGACTCATCTTGGAATGCTCATCATTTCAAGTGTAAATTTGCCTCGTGGGTCCCTCCGAGGAGAGAGAATTCAATAAAGAAAGTGAGAGGGAGAGGGGTGATGAAAATAGAGTGGAGAGAAGGAGAGGAGGATTTGTGCATGGTCTATATGAGAGGAGGATAAGTTTCCTCTATTTATACTTTTTACAAAAATAATTTTTCCTTCCTTCGAAAAATTATTACAATTGATAGAAAAGTCAATTTTCCTCTATTCCTATCCCTAAAATTCCATAAATACAAACACTAAATCCTCTCAAAATCTTATGCCTAAATTCTGACAATAACCTGTAAAATTAACATGTTTTTTGTCCTAAAAATTGGGTAAAAATAGTTCCTAAACTTAGAAAATTCCGATTCCAAAGCCATTGACTATTCGAAATATTTGAGTATTAGGTTGCAATATTTTTGGATTATTTTGAGTAACTTTTAATTTATTTTGCAGTTAAGCTTTACCTGTGATATTATTCATAGAACACTACTGTAAAATCTTAATTAGCATTTTTAACCATCCGAACAACTTCAAATTGGCTTTAAACTTTGCCTAAAAATTGTCTTATAATTAATACTTCCCATTGATACAATTAGTGTATCTCGGGTCTCAGGAAGCACTATTCATCTCAGGAAGTACTATTCTCGAGAGTCGGGATTTTTGAGTCGTTACATCTCTTCCCCTCTTAGAAAAGATATTGTCCTCGACATACCTAGTTCAAACAATTGTAGGTATTGTTCCGCATTTGAGCCTTGCTTTCCTATGTAGCCTCTTCCATACCGTGATGTCGCCATAAGACTTTCACCAATGGTACAGTCTTATTCTACAATTCCTTGACCTCTCTGGCTAGGATATCAATAAGTTCTTCTTTATATGATAAATTTGGTCTTATCTCCACTTCATTAGCTATCAAAACATGTGAAGGGTCTAATTTATATCTTCTTAACATCGAGATCTGAAACACATCATGAATCTACTGCAACTCTAGAGGCAAAGCTAGTCTGTAGGCCAATGGACCCACACATTCTATGATCTTGTATGGCCCAATGAACCTCGGACTCAACTTTCCTTTCTTACCAAACCTCAACACCTTTTTCCATAGAGATACTTTTGGAAAAACTTTGTCGCCAACTTCATACTTGATATCTCTGCTCTTCAAATTCGCATAGGATTTTTATCTATCTGAAGCTGCTTTCAACCTCTCTCTGATAATCTTCACCTTCTCCTCAGCATCTTTGACTAAATCTAGTCCCATGAGCTTATGCTTACTCAACTCACTCCAACACTATAGAGTCTAGCATCGCCTTCTATACAAGGCCTCATATGGTGCCATACCAAGGCTCGTCTGATGACTTTTGTTGTATGCAAACTCTTCCAAAGGAATATACTGTCCCAACTACCTTTAAGCTCTATGGCACACACTCACAGCATATCTTTAAGCACCTGAATAATCCTCTTTCGATTGGCCATCTGTCTAAGGATGAAAATCTGTGCTGAAGTTAAGCCTCATCCCCAAATCATTTTGGAGTTTTCTCTAAAATCTCGATGTAAAATAGGGATCTCTATCCAATATAATAGATGAAGGCACACCATTTAACCTCATGATCTCATCAATATATAGCTCAACTAGTTTCTCTATTGAGTAATCCTTCCTCACTAGTATAAAGTGAGCCAACTTGGTCAATATGTCGACCACTACCCAAACCGTGTCATGCTTGTTCCTAGTCAAGGGTAGCCTAATCATGAAATCCATAGTGATTCTATCCCATTTCCATTATGGTATTGCTATAGGATAAAGCAACCTAAAAGGAACTTGATGCTCGGCTTTCACTTGCTGACAAGTGAGGCATCTAGTCACAAAATCTGCCACATCCTTCTTCATACCTGGCCACTAATATGCCGTCTTCAGGTCTTAGTACATCTTTGTACTACCAAGATGCATCACATAAGGTGCGCTATGCTCTTCTTGTAGAATCTGTTGTCCCAGCTCTTCCTT
>CANXYI010007013.1:0-14678 GCA_948208565.1 Hura crepitans
GGCTCCATAAATAGTGCCACTTAGTTCGGGAAGTGTGCTTGAGGTGTGAGGTCACTTGCACATAAATTGAGGCAGTGACATAGGTCATGAAACTTCGAGGGGCTTTAATTTGATGAAATAGGAAAATTTAAAAATTTAGTAGAACCAATAATTCATTTCGAACTATAAAGCTACCCCTTATGCAATATAAATTTTATGCATCGGGAATGACCTAAGATATGCCTGGATGGACCTGAAAATAGCTAACCCTAAAGCTTAAAAATTCCACTAAGCTCACTAGTGAAAGAATTTTTTTTGATTTTGAGGTCGTTTGCAAATTCTCTTAATTTTTAATATTGGCTAGCAAATCAAGGTAGTTTAAAAATTACTTATTAATAGAATTTGGTCACAAAAATTAATGAGTAGGTAGAGGGGATTAAATTATGAATTTAAAAAAATGATGTCATTTTTTAAGGTCTGTGTGAATTTTAATGAATTTTTGAAGTTTGCAAAAAAAATTGAGATATTTCAGGATGGTCCAAGTGGCTGTGGACCCTACCCATGCACTTTCTAATAGGCTTAGGGCCTTTGACAGGTGGCAGTATTAGTGGACAAGTGGAAAAATCCATTCATAAGGAAGAGAACATTTTCCCTTGGCTACCAGTAGGACCTAACACCACCTTTACCTTCCTATCCCATTTTCATCATCTTCTTCAGGTCAATTTTAGAATTTCTACTCACCAAAAATTATTTTGTTCTGTTAGGGAGTTAGAGGGAAAAGAATTACAGTAAAAGGAGCTTCTAAGAAGAAATGAAAAATCCCCAAAGATTTTTAGACAAAAGATTTCCAGCAAGCAGCCAAGGTGAGCTACTTTATGGTTTCTTAAGTACTAGAATTGGTTGTGTGAGATGCCTAACATCTGTGTGGATGGATTTTTATGGCTTTTAAGGTGTTTTAAAGCAAAAGGGAGCTTCAAGAAGGGGAGGAAAGAGGATCATGGCAAGTATGATTGTGGTGTTAAGAGGCTTGAAGGCTACACCCGTGGGGTTCTTGAATTGGATCCTATTATTGTGAGGTATGTGAATTCCAGCCTTTACTTCATGTTTCTAAGGTTTTAAGATGAAATCTTTAGTTTTAAGCATGGAAGGAAATGTTAAGATTAAGTGGTTTATAAGTGAACTTAGATGATTTGCTTAATTACATGTTGATTTGAGTGTAAGGATAGTTATTTGATAAAAAGGAGGGAATTAGTGTCAAACCCTCAATTGGTTGAGAGGTGTTCATAATGTTGAAAGTATGTTAATGATGCTTAATGTGTGATTCGGGTGCTTAAGGTATGAATTAATGGCTTTAATATTGATATAAAATGGAATTCCTTATGAATTAAGGGAAAAAGGCATGGTTGATATGAAAAGGGGTGTGTAACCTAAATGGTGAGTATGGGCTATGGTAGGAACGTTAGGTGCATAGCATGTGAACCATGGTAATAATTAAAAGCCAGTAGGGGAATGCATGTATGAAGTGTTGATTTTGGTGAACAAGGCATGTACATATATGTATGATGTATGGCTAAGACATGTGAGGCTTGGGTAATAGCGAGGCATGTATGATATGTGATTTATATATGGGTATGTATGTTGGCATAGTAATAATTAGGATGTATGTATGATAAATGATGTAAAAGTGCATGTAATTGGCTATAAATCACCTAGAGGCTGAGAGGAGTGGATGCCACGAGAGAGGCATTGTAAGCATGTCATGTTTTCAAGCTTTATGTACATAAATTATATGAGATAATGTACATGTAATGCGTGATATAGAATTGGCATGAAACTCGGTTAAAGCATACCTCAAAGTGATATGTAATATAGGCAAGAATGGGCATGAATAATGACTTTAAGTTTGGCTAGAAATGATGTGTGAAAAGTGGTTTGTTTTTGCCTTTAAGGGCTATGGTATGTACATGCACAATGTGCTTGAATTTTATGCCTATAATAGCTAGTATGGTGAAATCTTTTGTAAAGGCATGTGTGCCTAGATTTTGGACATATTTATAGCCTAAGTTGTACTTGGCTTTAAGCCTTTGAATTCATGAAATAACTAGTGAAAATTACATTGAAAAATGAGGTGAAATGGACTTAGATAGCTAAATGAAAACTTGCCATAATAACCTATAACTATCCTAAATAACCATTACCTGAACCAAATATTCCACTAGATAGTAAATGGCCTAAAATTGTGAAATAATTATGGAATTAAATATAGTGTAATGTATTATAATTATTTGCAATTATGCCCTTAAATATATATTTTTTGATAATTCACTCAGTATAGCCTATTTGTGGCCATACTAGACTAGGTTAAATTCCAACTGTGCTGTAAAAATTATAACTATATGTTTTTAAGTTTATAATATTATAAAAAGTTAATTAGTAAAGAAATAGACACATATTTAGGTTAAATGGCCAGCAAGTTAAACACCCACTAGATGGGTTAACCGGTCAACTTAGGGGTTTATTACAGCTGCTATCCTATATGAATTTCATATAAGGCTAGTATAGTAACCTAGATCCATTTTAAACCATTGTACTAGTCAGACAGTCAGATTAGACTATGACATTCACTTGAGTTATATTCTCTTGTCCGTGCAACAGCACTGGTCCTAGAGGGCCAGTACACTAGTTAAATAAATAGACCTGTTTACTTTGCGTACCAATTTGTGAAATCTTTAATCTTCAATTAGAGCTGGTACAGTAGCCAAGGTCTAAAAGGATCACTATACTAGCTGATTAAATAGGCTAATCTACTAGGCAGACTAGATTTTGTTAGTACCACTTTAGGTGCTAGACATATTTTTCAGGCCGGTGCAGTAGTCGGGGTCTAGTACGTGGATCACTGCACTAGTTTATTTCCCTCTAGATCTAGTGTCTATCAAAGTTGTCTACTGAGATAGGCCAACTGAAGTAATTATATAAGATTAATAAAATTTGCATATAACTATGAAATATAACATAGGGGCATTCTGGTAACTTTCCACTAATAAGGCTTAAAGACTTAAAATGGCATAGGTTATGCATGTAATAATTAATAATGATGCTAAAGCATAATTTACATGAATTATAGTGATTAATTGAATAATTTAGGCACAGAAATACCTTAGGGGTAAAATGGTAATTTTTGCATGTTAATTTCCTAAATTGTATTGGGATATCAGAATAAGATAAGGATAAAACTATAATGCATGAATAAATTGTTGGACATGTTTTAAATGTTTGAATTCACTACTGAGTATTTTTATACTCAACGTACTTGTTTCATTGCGCAGGTACCAGGAAAAAGGACATCACCTCGTAAAGTGTGTAGTGGAAGTTTAGAGGTCATTTTTGAGAAGGTTAATCATGTATAGTTGTTTGGCTTTTGCACTTTATATAATTAGATGGGGAAAATGGGTGTGATGTATATAAGGAACACAGAATAGTATTGGTATATATATACAGACAGAATATGTTGTAATTAAATAATGGTTAATCCTTATTGTGTATTTATGCCTTATGTGATTGTTTTGTGAGCTTGAGGCTCTATGTGTTTCATTGATTGTGGCCTGAGTTTTGTGATTGTTATGTGATAGATAATGATGATAGATTGATACCTAGGGGACTAGAAGGGTCCAAGTGAAGTGATAGATTGTTATAGAAGTGTTTTATAGGTTGACAATTTTGGGATAGTGACCCAAGTAGCCGTTATGCTGCTGAATTTTTAGGAAATGCTAAACTATGTTGAAATCATTTTGTAATTGCCTAAACATGATAAGATGGACCTAAAAGGATTATAGAAATAGATCAGACTGAGTTTTGAGTTAGATAGAATTGCTTAGTGCAGTATAAGTAAAAGTTAAACAAATGATCGTGGGAGAAGTCAGGATAGGTGACCTAGCAAGAAGTGCATTGTTTACTGGGTTTCTTTGAGAATCTAGTAGGGGGTGTGACAACACTTACAATGAATCTAAAATATTTCACTTAGTCTACTTACACCGTCCCTTTTCTAATTATCCTTGCGGTTGTTACCTAGCTCAAATGTTAATTATTGATTCATTTTATAAAAATGTATATAAAATTATAAAATCTTTAAAAATTAAAACCAACCATATAATTAGGCTTTTTAGGCACCTAAGGAACATGGGAAAAATATCAAAACATGAAAAAACTTATCTCAGTGAAAAATGGTTAATGTTTATCAAGTAAGAAAATCGAACAAATCCCCTAATATTTCTCGAATTTTTAGCTTCTAATAGCATTTATGGGTCAGGAAGGCTTAGATGTATGGTTCATTTATGTACAAATTTGGGTTCAATTTAGTGGGAGAAGATGAAACTCTTGGATCTTCAATAGAGGAGAGTGTGTCAGCCAAAAGATAGAGGGATGAGAGGTGAGGAAGATGCACTATTCGCATATTAACTAATTAAAATGTGTCTTAACCTCTTTTATACTTATGCAAAAACTCCCCTTTTAGTCCCTTGCTTGTTTTTCTTATTTTTCACTACCATTTTACTTTAATTAACCTCAATTTAATTCCCTCTAATGCCCTATAACTTTTTAAAATTGAAGCACAAAAATGAGACAAATTGAATAAAATGCCATTATTTTACTTCTCCTAATTTTAATAAAAATACTTATCGATATCCAAAAATTCTAATTCTAGTGCCAATGGAATATTTGATTATCAAGTTGTGTCAATCCTAGAATTTTCTAAGCTACTATTGAATATATTTGCAGTTAAGCTAAAACTATGTCACTATTTATGTGACACTACTGTAAAACTGAACTGTCATTATTAAGTAAATAAATAATATATTATTTAAATCAAATTTCTCCCAAAATTATTTTATGCTTAATACATTCATTGAGTAAGATTAGTGTTGCCAAACTTGGGAAAGCATTATTTAAGTCTTAGGAAGTACTCTTCATAACACAATTATTTTTTAAGAATTACAGGAGAAATAATGAACAAACTAGTGGAGTTTTGGTCCTTATACATGCAGATATATGTTAACCAATGACAACACATGTAAGAGATGGGTTTCTCTACTTTATAACCTTTATCAATGGTTACTCATGATATGGGTGTGTGTACTTGATAAAGTACAAATCAAAAGCCTTTGAAAAGTCAGATGAATTTAGAAATGAAGTTGAGAAATAGCTTGACAAAAGTATTAAAACACTTTGATCAAATTGAGGTGAAGAATATTTATGTCATAAATTTCAAAGTTATTTAAGCAATAATGGTATATTATCTTAATGGACTCCTTTATATATACCACAACATAATGGTGTATCTAAAAGGAGAAATAAAACTTTATTGCATATAATTCTATCCTTGATGAGTTTTGTGGACTTACCTAAAACATTTTAGGGCTATGCATTAGATACTACTACTTATCTTTTTAACCAAGCTCCATTAAGATTGGTTGATGTTACCCCATACAAGATATGAGGTAATAAGAAACCAATATTTCACATTTAAAAGTATAAGGTTGCTAAGCCTATGTGAAAAGAATTCTGTCAAATAATCTTAATGCAAGTCTAACAAGTGCAAATTCATTGGATATCAAGTGGAGTCTATAGATATTATTTCTACAACACATTAGAAAAAAGGGTGTTTGTTTCAAAGCATGTTGTCTATAGATTTTTTTTTTATCTTTATGGAGTGAAAAATTAAAAATTTTGTGAAAAAACCAGCGATGATCATGGACATGAATGATTTAAATTCATCACAAATAGATATTTTCATAGTGTTTAGCTAATTTTCCTTTAGTGATGATTATTGATTCTTTTCTTATGCTCTTCACAGTAGGTTTTTGCAAATCATAGTGATCCTCTTCTAGAACACCTCTAACGTAATCCATGTAAGACATAATTAGAAGAGAGACACATAGAATTCTAGGTATTAGTAAGATTTTTGTGCAGATGAAGATTAGAGAAGTATCAAAGTGTCTATTCTTAATTCTATGCATGTTATTCTATGTAAAAATAATGTGTGTGAAGGCTGAAGCACAAAAGGGCTTTTATACTCTTAATTAATCCTAATTAAGTAATGGTTTATGAATAAAAACCTAAAAGCCCTGAAAAGAAGCCTAAAAATTGAGCTTAATTTTAGGTTTCAGTGTATAGGTCTCAGAGATGCCTCATACACCTTACACTATGGCCTTACTTTCATTAAGCCTATGTTCCTTAGCTAGGTCCAATTTTAGATTAATAGTAGGTATGATTTAAGGCCCTTTTTATCTTTTTAAGAGTAAAAAATAAATAAGATGTAAGAACAAACATATATTAGGCTCAATAAGGCCTAAATCTAGAAACACAAATTTTTGGGTTACACATCAACAAATGGGACACACACCTAATTGCTTGTTTTTTCTTCTTTATTCATCTTCCAATGATATCTCATATCATTTGAACATTCAATCTCATTGAATCTCCTTTTTCTTCTTTATGTTTATTACCTTATGGGCAACCAAGGCAAATTGGTAGCATAGAGTTAAATATAGTCCTAGTCCAACTAGTACCCTATAGATTCAATCTTATTAATTTAATATCAATTATCCAATTGATATATCACTCATGTACAAGTCAAAGGAGGCATCTAGCCATGCAAATAACCACCAAAGTGTTAAAAAAGACACTTGGTTTGACTTAGCGCTACCAAATATAGTTACGGTGTAATAAATTCTTTTCACCATCTTTTATCTCATCCAGTTCTAAGTATGGACTTGTGTCAACACAAAGCTTAACTAAGTGTTTCAAATTAAGCCATGGACATGTTAATTTTGATAATTTCACCTTTATTCAAAAATGCCCTTTATGAATACCATTCACACATGCCATCTTACTCTACCCAAAGATTCCTAAATAATGATTACTCATTAGAACTGTGAGATTAGCTCCCCATTATAATCTATGGTGGTGAATCCATTATTGATTACTATGCTATTTTCAAATATGTCATGCCATGCCTAATCACCTTGCCATGTATGCTTCTTGTTAGAAGTAAACAATTTAGAGTCAAAATATGTCACGTCATATTAAAGATAGTTAGTGATCTCTATAATATGATCTTATACTTTCACAGACATTGATTAAGTATCCATGTGAAGATTTCATAGTGGGTTTTTGATATAAATACTTCTTAAGTAAGCATACATATGTTAACACTAAACATCTTTATGCTTTGAGCTTATGACAATGGCTACTCCATCTAATCAAGATATGACATCGTTTACCCAATCCAATTGTCAAACCCTAATAAAGAATGCACACACAAACGCATTACTAAACTCATAACATGATAACCCTTTACACCCATCCTTAAATCATTTGTAACAAATTACTTACTTTATAAAAATACAAGTTTGCAAAAATCGTACAAAAACTTGTTACATTCCATATTTGGAAATCCTAGTGTTAAAAATTTGGCAACATAATGGCTACACCGAATAACTATCCCAAATTTTAATAGTAATGTGCAATATAAAAAGCACTTTTATAAAAATTTTCACATCAATCCATATCTCATGTGATCCTCTTGATCACCCCAAAATAGCCAATAACACAGTATCACAAATTATGCATTATTTATAGTAGCAAATAATCAACATAGTTTAAAAATAAACTTTAAAATAAGTTAAATACTTTTGAAATCCAAAAATTGACATTTACATCTAGCTTAGGCCTACATTCCCAAAAGTTACATCATATGAGTGCTTTCTATTTATACATAAGAAAATTTAGATTTACATATACAAAATATACAAAAAGAATCTTTTTTCTCTTAATAACTAGTGATATGAGGCTTTCAGCTCAAATTGCCTCCATACTTATGCATCACAAAAATAGACAATGTGTTAAGTAATATCTTAGTGGTGTAATCATTATAACTCATGTAATTATGCCAATTAAAAACATACATTAATACATGAAGCACGAACATCAAAACTATTACATGTTATGCAACATTAGACATAACATGCATATATATGATAACCTAGCATAAAATATGTACATATTACATCATAAATATCATACATTACTACATATTATCGTGCATTATGTAAGCATTTTCATTATTGATTACTATCCATTTATTAAGCCCATACTTAAGAAATATATACAATATGGATAATGGAGTATAAATGGACTACCTAGGCCTTCGAAACTAAGCAAGCCCTACATGCATAAGACCCGAATGTTAATAATTCATAGACCCCTAAGTCATCACATTTTAAACTTGAAGGTTAGAATATAAAATCCAATGATAAAAAATCATTAGACCCAATGGTTAAAAAAAATGGCATCTAAAGATCTACACATCAGACTTAAAGGTCAAGACATGAAATAAATTGAAGGTTCATGCATCACAAGCTGAAGGCTATAGAGGTACCGAAGTACCTTAGCAATTGCTATGACTTTTAGTTGATTGGCCAAACTATCTAACTAGGTTGTTTACTTAGATAGGTTAGTAACAATTTTATTTTTAGATTCACCTTATTAACATAGCTTAATTTAGCTTTTAATGAAATTAGTTTTGCCAACTAATGACCAAACTAGTTAAACTACTTTCATAAGCTTTATACATCATTATGATATGCAATACCACATTACAATGCCATATCTCAAGGACATTATGTGAATATGCTTATTATCACATTATATCAATTCTCTTTCATATTAAATGTACTACGCTTTCTCATGGCATCTTACTTGTCATACCTTAATCAGATGGCTTATAAGCATATGCCTAAATTTTTTATCATGCTCATGCTTTAGCTATAAAGCTTAAAATGCAAAGAATTACCATATTCATAAATATATCATTTATATCCCATAAAGGCCCTCATCTCATCATATGTATGGCATAATCATAATGAACATGCAATAAAAACAATAATAAGTCATTCTGCCACCTAAAGCTCAATGTATAAATTCAATGCACTATATCATGCATTAAATCAATAATTGAATGCATTATCGCATTATATATCTTTTTATGTCATACTTCACACATAATATGTTCTAAACACATTATGTTTATGTACAAAGTCACACGGCTAAACCATTATACATGAGTTAACACCTTAATTAATTTCCTGTATATGGTCATACATAGATACTAACATACATTGCATGCATCATACACACTATCTCCATTCTATAAGTTATTCAGCCCTACCATCATGGTAAGCATAAACATGCCTTCTATCGTAAGCCTTATATTATATCATCCCTTATGATCATAAACATACAACTAACCATGCTTATTCATATCAAGCTTAATATAAGGCATAGACATACATGATTACATCATAAACCATAACATCATAAATGCATCTTACATGCATTTCTTAACATTACATATCCTATCTCCCATGCATATGATCACCTAGCCATTCACATACACAAGTAATCATATACATGTATTCTATGCTAATTCACACCTATATACATACATTCTAGGCCACTTAGCCATCATGCCTCTTAGCATTACAAAACACCATTAATCACATCATACCTCATCTCTTATGTCTATATAGACAATTACACTCATTTATGGATATGCATTATACATAACACACATATGTGATAGATACATGCATACATCTGCCTTTAACATGCAATAGCTTTCTATCATGCATAATTCACATCATTTAACATCATTAACTACCTTAAATACATTTAATCAACAACATTAAGCATTAATTTTTGCATTAATCATAATAACTGCTTATTTACTAACAAACATACACACACACACACAATATTTATAAATTAGGGAATATATGAAATCTCATAATTTATTTCGATTACACATATTAAGGGCATAGAAATACGCCATCGAGGACCATCTATACCTTCTCTTTCCCTTTTCTCCTTATTTTGCTAGTTTTCTCAACTGTCTATAATAAATTCAATATGTAAAAATTTGAATAAAATCATACAAACACAAAAATTAAAAATTAACTACATAAACATAACCATGGGCACCTAGGGAACATGTGAAAATATCATACTTCAAGAAATCTTACCTAATAAATCCCATGTAACTATTCATCTAGATGAAAATTTGAGGTATCTTTTAGAATTTTTGAGAAATTTGAGTTGGGAATGGGTTATAGAGGCATTGGAGATAAGGACTCAGGTCTTAGATGTGAGAAATCTAGCAAAAATTGAGCTTAGAAGGACTAAAAATGGCTCCTCCCCTTTCTTGAGTGGCATCGCTAGTTTTTGGCAAAGGAAGATAACATATATTCTTCCTTTGGCCAAGATTTGACCCTTTTTTACTAGTTTTTCACCTTTTATTTACTCATTTCTTAACATCCAAGAGACCTAAAATAATCCATAAATCAAATCTCAAAAGCCTCAAAAATTTTGTGCTTAAAAATCATGAAAAACTTATTAAAAATGTAATTTTTAGGGTTGCTTGATTTTAGTAAAAATACTTCCCAATCTCTAAATTTTCCAATTCATGCACCAATGGCTTATTTGGAATATTTGAGTTTCAACTCGTATAAATCCTAAAATTTTGGAGCAACTTTTGAATATTTTATGGTTCAGCTAAAACTAAGTCACTATTCACATGACACTACCATAAAACTTAACTGTCATTTTAAACGACTTTAGTTTTGTTTAAAACTATGCCCAACATTATTTTATAATTAATACTTTTACTTAATCAATTTAGTGTATCCCCGATTTCAAAAATTACTATTCATATCTCGAGAAAAAGTACTATTCATAAGTTAGGATTTTTGGGTTGTTACATTTTGTCCCCTCTTAAAAGAAATGTTGTCTTTAACATTACCTAGTTCAAACAATAGAGTGAACTACTCCTTCATCTGAGCTTCTATTTCCCATGTGGCCTCTTCCATCCCATAGTGCATTCAGAGTGCTTTCATTAGAGGTACTGACTTATTCTATAGCTTTTTAACCTCTATGTCTAAGATCCTTATATGCTCTTCTTCATAAGATAAATTTGGACAAATATCCACTTCTTCCATTGATAAGACATGTGTTAGATATGATCTATACCTTTGAAGCATGGACATGTGGAAAACATCTTGAGTCTACTAAAGTTTAAGAGGTAAAGCTAGTCTACAAGTTATTTGTCCCACATGTTCTATCTCTTTGTATGCCTTAGTAAACCTAGGACTCAACTTGCCCTTCTTACTAAAAAGTAAAACCTTTTTCCAAGGTGAAACCTTGAGAAACAGTTTATCTTCCACCTCGTACTGAACAACTTTTCTTTTTAGATTAGCATATAACTTCTATCTGTCAAAAGCTACTTTTAACCTATCCTAGATGATTTTAACTTTCTCCTTTGCATCTTTGATCATATCTAGTCCTATAAGCTTAGTCTCATAGATCTCATTGGAGCATAAAGGAGTTTTACACTTCCTTTTATACAATGACTCGTAAAAAGCGATACAAAAGCTTGATTGATGGCTGTTGTTATAGGAAAACTCTACAAATGATAGATAGCTATCCCAGCTACCCTTAAACTTAATGGTATAACTCCTTAACATATCTTTGAGGACCTGATAACCATGCTTTAACATGACCATAACATCAAATCAATTAAGTACCAAATATTACATAAATAACTCTTTCTAATTATCTGTTTGTTTGAGGAAGAAATGCCATACTAAAACACAATCAAGTACCCAATGCATTGTGATGCTTTTTATAAAACCTTAATGTAAACTATGGGTCTTGATTAGATATGATGGAAGATGGCACTCCATACAACATAATGTTCTCATCTATGTATAACTCCGAAAGTTTCTTTAAAAAGTAGTCTAGCCTCAATAATATGAAGTGAGCACTCTTGGTTAGATAATTTACCACAACCCAAACTGAAACACATTTGCTCCTAGTCTTAGGCAGCCTAATAATAAAGTCTATAGTGACCCTATCCCACTTCCATTATAGAATTGATATAGGATAAAGCAATCTAGATAAAACCTAATACTCTATCATTACTTACTGATATGTAAGGCACATAGTCACGAGCACTAATACATCCCACTTTATACAATGCCACTAATAAGATAACTTTAAATCCTAATAAATCTTCGTGGTACAAGGATGCATAGCATAAGGAGCATTATGAGCCTCTTTCAAAATCTGATTCTTCAGCTTTTCCACATTTTTCACACATATGCTATCATGGTAGTAAAAAAAATAAAAACTCTTTATTTCATACTTAGTAGGCTTGCCTTTTGGATAGCACTTATCACACTTATTAGCCTCTAATCATCTCTCTAACAATCCTTGACTTGCTATAGCAAACTAGGCTTAACTTGCATATCTTTTAACAAAACATCATCACTAATAAGCTATAATCTAACATTCATGGCTCTCATGGTTGCCATGAATTTCCTACTAAGAGCATCTGCCATAAGATTGGCCCTTTTAAGATGATAATTAATCAAACAGACATAGTCTTTGATCAATTCCATCCATCCTTCTATCTTAAGTTCAACTTTTTTTGGAGTTAAAGACACTTTAGACTTTTTGTGATCAATGTAAACATAGCACTTCTTTCCATAGAGATAGTGTCTCTAGATCATTAGAGCAAACACAATAGTTATAAACACTCAATCATGAGTATGATATTTCTTCTCATGTGGCTTTAACTATTTTAAAGCATACGTGATAACCTTGCCATCTTTCATTAGAACACAACCCAACCCATTATGGGATACATCACTATAAAGGGTGAAGTCCTTCCTAGAAATTGGTTAAACAAGAATCAGTGCTTCTGCCAACATCACCTTAAGCTTGTAATAACACTCTTGACAGTTGTCATCCCAGACAAACTTAACATCTTTCCTCAAAAGATGAGTCATAAGTGCTACTACCGAAGAGAAACCATTGAAAACTATCTATAATACCCTACCAAACCAAGGAAACTCCTAATATCTATTATATTCTTGGGTGGCTTCCACTTCGTAACTACCGTGATCTTATTGGGATCAACACAAGTCCCCTCTGTATAAGTTATGTGCCCAAAGAAAGACACTTCACTAAGCAAAAACTCACACTTATTATTTTTAGTATAAAGCTTTTCATCTCTAAGAACTTGTAAAACTATTTTTAGATATTGTTCATGATCCTTTCTACTCTTCGAATAAACTAAGATGTCATCGATGAAAATAACTACAAATTGGTTAAGATATTATGTGAACAAAAAGTTTGTTAGATCTATAAAAGCCATAGGAGCATTGGTATGCCTAAATGCCATTACTAAGAACTCATAGTGGCCATATCTAATTTTGAACACTATCTTCACCACATCCGAGTCTTTCAACCGTAACTATTAATAACCAAATCTCAAAATCAATCTTAGAAAACCCTCTAGTCCCTTTGAGTTGTTCAAATAGATAATCAATCTGTGGTAAAAGATACTTGTTCTTGATGTTCACCTTATTCAGTTATCTGTAAGCTATATACAATTAAAGAGAATTATGTTTCTCCTTAACAAACAAAATCGATGCTCCCCAAGGTGACACAGATAGTCAAATGAAGCCCTTATCAAGCAACTCTTCAAGCTTTATCTTTTACTCTTTTCACTACATTAGGGCTATCTGATATGGAACTATTGATACTAGAATAGTGCCAGGTAGAACCTCAATACTAAACTTAAGTTCCCATTTTGGTGGCAAATCAGGCAACTCTTTAAGAAAAACATCCATGAACTTTGACACTATCGATATATGGCTAGCATTTGGCTCACCTCTACGAGTATCATATTTATGAGCCAAGAAAGCTTGACAACCATTTTTCAACATGTGCCTCATTATTATAACTGATATGTCATTTGATAAAAAGTCTGTCATCTCACATATAACTATAATTCAGCTCCATCTTTAGCCTTTAGAGATATCCACTTTAACTTACAATCCACCATTGCTTGATACTTGGACAACCAATCTCTACCCAATGTCAAGTCAAACTCATCAAATGGTAACTCAATGAGATCAACCAAAAACTTGTGCCCTTAAACCATTATAGGACACTCTTTGTAAACCTTATTTACTATGACATGCTGACCTCTAAGATTGTTAACCATAATCTCTAGATAAAAAAACTTAGAATCTTACCCCTAGTCTTATGCTCATGTTAGGCACATATGTGAATGTGTAGACCCTAAATCTATCAAAGCCAAAGCAAGTGAGTTAAATAGAAGAAAAGTACCAATAATGATGTTTGGTACATCAGCCTTCTTCCTAGCTCTAATAGCACACTACCTAGCTATAGCTCTATGATCAGCTCTAGACTCTGATATGTCCCTTTAAGCTCCTTCTGCTTTCTCTCCTCACTCACCTTTTTTGTCATCTAGTAGAAACTTACATAGATCCCTATCTAGCATTAGCTATCTTTTGATAATCTTTATGAAAATAGTACTATAACCCACGTGAAAAGTACACTCTTAGCTTTAGATTTAAACACTTTCCTTAGTGTATCTTGTGACAAGTCTGACATTAAGGTATCTAGCTACCATTGGTAATAGAAATAGGTGTATAGGTAGCTTGAGATTACTATACAGCATTTCTATTATTATCCTTTACAGTCTTCTGAGACTTACCATATTTTTATGTCTCCTACAGTGCCTTAGACTAACTCCCTTTGAACTTTTTATTGGACTT
>CANXYI010007107.1:0-10736 GCA_948208565.1 Hura crepitans
CCCGCTGTCCAGTGTCTTAAAGCGTAATCTGTCTGTCATGGGCCTATAAAATAATAAATGAAATTAAATTAATGAATACAGACTCTGAGTTACAGAAAGGTAAATAGGGACAAATATCAATACATGTTATAAATTGGTTAGGCATGTTGGATATATGTTCTATTGCATGTTTGCATGAGTGACATAATCTATTTGAATTATTTCACCACTGAGTCTTGTACTCATCGTGTCGATTTTCAATGCGCAGGTAGTAGACAGAGTGCGGAGCAACACTAGACACATCCACCGGTGTAGCTACTAGGCACTTTTGGTATTTTATTTCTCCTTTGGTTTGTGTAATAGTAAAGGCACTCATGTATATCGGGTTAGTGGGTAGTAGAACTGGTATATGTACTAAGTTACAGAATATAACATGTATGCTGCTGTGTATATATATGGAGTTGTTTGGGTATCTATATATCTGTTAATATAGCGGTGAATTTGTATGATGTGAACTGAATGTGGGACCGTGTGAATTGTGTATTCTTGAGGACCAGAGGGTCTAGAGGAGCAATAAGGAAGGAGAAATAATTTGAAGCATTTTTCTTTGCAGATTCATTTAGGCTAAAGACCAGGGCAGCCGTTATGCTGCCTATTTTTTTAAAAATGTTTGATAGTGTCTGGGACGAAAAAAAATTACGGTCAAAATTTGATAGTAGAAAATGTAAAACACACAGAATAGGTCAAAGGGTGTATAACGCCAAAGTTAGTCAAGGTTTAATAAAAGTTAAATGAAAGGCCCCTGGGAAAATTCTAGGATGGGTGACCTCAGTAGGAAGTAGCACACCCTGTCCGTTTCAGTTAGAAAAGGTAGGGGGTGTTACATAATGCATGGTCCTATATGGAAATAGGAGTTTGTTCTCATAAAAATTATCTAGTAATTAATTAGAGGCATTCAATAATTTTATTAGAGTTTTGAATATAAACATATATAATGGGCTTTTAATATCAATTAATATAAAATAACTATTTAAAGCTTGTAAGAAAATATCACTAGCATTATTAAGAAAAAAATATCTTGAACACAATATGAAATTTGTGCACTTAATTGAACAATCTCACAAACTACAGGTTGTGAGTTTATGGTAAATATACATGTAGCCATTTTAAAGATGCATATGTTAAATCACATAAAATTTGAATGGTTCACATTGTAGATGCTAAACCCACATTATTGATTTTATGTATTACAAAACGAATTGAATCCAATCTATTTTATTAGCTAGTAACATTTTAACATTCCTTAAGAATAAATAGTACCATGAGAATTTTTTATTGCCAATCAATAAACTTTAGGTCTATTAATATTTATATCAATTAGTAAACTTTAAGTGTAACGATCCGAAAATACCAGGCTGCGAATAGTACTTCTCAGGTCATTAATAGTGACTCCCAGGATGGGAATATAACTTTTTCGACAGATGAATAGTATATATTATAAATAGGCCATATGTGAAATTTGAAGTAAAAATAAGATTATTTGGATGGTAAACGACAAATATTTGAAGTAAAAATAAGATTATTTGGATGGTAAACGACAAATAATAAGTGTATTAATGAATAATATTTTAGCAAAAAGGTATTACTTATTACGAGTGTGCATGGGACACAAAAAATTCAAAATGGACCTAAAAATCATCCCACAATATCTCAAAGCGTAAAAAATTATTTTTTTTTAAAAAGAGTCATCCCAAGTTCCGAACAGAATTTAAATTTAGGATGGGACTGGGATTAAGTATTAATTTGTTCCATCCTGAACCAACTCGAATCGAAAATGGAATATCCCGAATCAATATATTTTATTAAATATATTATAGATAATTATATATTATATATAATCATGTATAATATATATTTAATAATAATATATAATTATATATTATATAATTACATATCCTTAGTTAGATTTATAATATCCTTATATTATATGATAATATATAATTAATTATATATAATATATATTTGATAATAGTATAATAGTTTTTGTAAATCTAACAAAAAAATGTTTTCTTTAAATCCTTATTTACCTTACCATTTAGTCATTTGCTAATTATCACCAATGTACTTCACATTCGTAATCACACTCATAGCCGCCCTACCCCAATTTTCCTTTATTTCTTCTTTTTTCTTTTTCCGATTTACATTGAATAATACTCCAAGAAAGGCTACAAGCTTTGTTAAGTTTGAATTCATCTTTTTTTTTGTTTGATAATGTGTTGTATTTTTTATAAATATATTTACTATAATTCAAATGAAACATAGATGAAATTTATTTTTTATTATTTTACATTATTAATATATTTTAAATGAAATATTCTGATCTCGTTTCAACTTATACTATTCCGATGTATCCCATAGTCCCGAAATTCTGTCCTGAAAAATAATTTGGGATGTGACTAGTTCGTTAAAGAAATGAGATGGGACTAAGACTTGAATTTTAATATTCCCAAAAGTTTGAAATGGGACTAAGATTTAATAAATCCCGAACCATCTTATTCCATGCGCACCCCTATTGCTCGTTTTACAGCTTTCCAGTTGACGTAATAATTAATATTTAATGAAATTAATGGGATTTTTAGGGATTAATAATTATGAAATAAAGATTTCCAATAAAAAATTAAGGAATTTTGAAAATGAAATTCAGGAAGTTGAACGAAGTGAATAGTAAATGTTCAGCAAAATACATTTTTTTGGCGATTTTGTCAAAATTGACCTAAGAATCAAAATTTTCTATATTTGGTATAGTGTTGGAAATTTACTATAATTAAAAAGAGGCTTAATTACAAATATTAAAAATTTTAAAGAATTAAAAATAAAGAAGAAATAAAGAGGATATTTAGGTGAATGAGGGCCATTGGATTCTTTTAAGAGATTAATCTTAACCCTTCAAACCCTCAATATAAAAGCTCCATTTCTTCTTCTTCTTCTTCTCCTCTCCATGAAAGACATCACCCTCTTTTCCACAAGCCTGAAGTTCACGTTGGAAGCCATGGACACACCCTCTATCTTTCCTTATTTTTCCTATTTAAAAATCATTATTCAACACAATATCACATCCTCCATTCTGTAATTAACAAATTCGGATTTGAGAGAAAAAATTGGGAGTTAGAGAGGATGAATAGTGCTATGAATAATAACCTTGAGGTAAAAAGTTGAATATTTTTTAGTTTTATTTTTTTCCTATTGGTGAGTTTGGTACCCAATAACATATATAAGTGATCAATTTAAGGATTAGAAATAATATGGATTTTTTATGGATTTTTCATTGAGGAATTTGAATATGGAAAAATTGTTTGGAGATGCATGAGAGATAGAAAAGTGCAATTGGGTGGAGTTAAGTGATATTGGACATCAATTGAAGGTTTTTAAAGCTTGAATTGAGGTAAGTATTATTCTATATTTTTAGAAATTTAATTTGTGCACAAATGATGTGAAAAAAATGAATATTAGCCTAAATTGAAATTTAGATGAATGGTTGATCATAGTATAAACATTTAAGTGTATTAGAAAGTTAACGATGGATATTTTGTGAAAATAATTGATTTATGAAGTCATATATTGGCCGAATGGCAAGAAACAAGGATATTTGAAGTAGTTGTGTAATCGAAGAATAGAAAACATGATCTTAGCTTGAAATGTAGGAACATTGACAATTGTTATGTATACTAGCAATTAAAAGGTATACATTAAGTATAAAGATGTTATATTATCCATGTATTTGTATAGGAGAAGTACTTATATAAGTATAAGCACATGACCGAAAATGAGATTTTGAGTATTTGCCCTTTTAAATGGAATCCCTCAATTATGCCTAACATGTATAAATTTTGGGAATATGTTTATATGCTAAGAAATAAGAATATAGAGAGAAAGTTGTGCCTTTCAACCTAAAAGAATATAAGAAAAGTATAAGAGTTTATTTAAGTTGTCACTGTCTAATTTAGCTCATTCTCATCAAATGCTTGGAAGTAGGACTTAATGAAATTGAATTATGGTAGTTGATTAATTTATTATGGCTTAACTTCATGGATATGTTTTTAGGTAGAGTTACAGAAATATAATGGAATAGATATGACATGGAATGTATAAAGATATTCTCTTCTTGGATGAAATTAACAAACATAACATATTAAAATATACATAGGCCCTTTATTTGAGAGTATGTATATGTACTATATATGTATGTTGCTTAATTAATGCATAAATACCAAAGGTGAAATGGAAATATAAAACTGTGATATAAAATATTCATATGGTCTAATTACATTTAAAGGATCCAATATATATACTTGCTTAAGTCTATACATAAAATATTATACATTTATCAAGTATGGGATGAAGGTTGTATGAGTTAAATGCTTGTATTTGAATTATAATAAGGGTGTATGGAACATAAACTTAAGTTAAATATAATGAACTATGTATAAGTGTTTAATAAGTGGAGTATGAGCACCTTGCATGATGAAATACAAGTATTTAAGTAATAGATATTATGGTTATTTGAAATACATAATTATATAAAGGGTTTATGCTTGAGTAACCAACTATAAATAACAATGTGTGACAATATGAGTTAAAAAGGATGATCCAATTGTCAATTACTAAGTGGAAATAATAATTGCCCTAGTAAACATGTCACAGTTAGTGAGTCCGGGTAGACTGGCACATTAGTTATGGAACCATTTTAATAATTGTATTTATCAGCTATATGAGCTCACTTGTTTATCATAAACTATATTCCCATATGACGGGTGCTCTGTATCTCACTTGGTGTCATATAACAGCTGCTTTGGTGCCTCACTTGTTTGGCATATGATGTATTTCCATGAAATGGGTTACCCCGGTACCTCAGTTGTTTATCATATGGAGGGGTACTATGGCATCTCGCAATTTCGTATCTTACCCAAATCTCTAGCTATTAATTGGAATATTAGGCAAACTCTACCGATATAGTTATTAATTAATATGGAGTTTTAATAGGTACACATATTGATACTAATTATTAAATAATTTTTAATCAGTTGTGGAAGGGCTAAATAGCACGAGAATTGTTAAAGGAATAAATCCTTCATTTAAAATATGATAAATAGAGCATTTTAAAAAAAAAAGAAACGTCTATGCTTGGCTTAAAATAGGAAATGGACTTTTAATTGAGTTGTTTATCATTGTCGAGATAAATTATAAGTGGAATATAAGAGAAACCTTTACCGATAATGGTATGTATGTTATAAACTATAGGGTGTATATTTTTGTGTTAAGTGATAAACGAAAAAATTCTAAAAAGTTTTATGTATGTAGGGTCATAATAAGCCAAAAACAATTTAAATATTGTAATATGTATATATTGCATTATTGGTTCAAGATTAGAAATATGCCTTAGGATTTAATGATCTACTTAGAATCCACTGAATAACATTCTATGGGTCATAAAGTAAAAACGAAGCTTGGTGGATCTTCCAAGCATGATTAAGATTACCTACCTATAGTTAAATGGGGGAATTTCATGGAATAGGTAAGTTATAAATGTAGTTCTATTCTTCTAACTCGTAATTTGAGCCATAAAGTGAATCAAATACAAATTATGAGTATCTTTTAATACTTTTGCCATATGAACCGATAACATAATTATGGAGCACTAGGGTTAAATTATGTGTTTTATGATGATATTTTTAAAATGTTTAGGATATGGTTAAAACATTTAACTATAAGATTTTATTTATGTATCTTCAAGTTAAGTGTGACATTTTTTATGATAGATTTTATACTATTGAATTGATCGCTTTGCATGATAATAATTATATTATATATATACATACATATATAATATATGATAGCACGCACACACACATATGCTTAGTGCATCATGTTTGTCTTTGACAAGCAGGTTGATGTCAGATAGAAGCTAAGCAGATGGTCTAGTCCCATGAATGGTGGATAGATCATTTGTTACCAATGAATGTGTGTCATTTTGTGTGTGAAATTGATGTATGTTGCACTTCTTATATTCATGGCAAAAAGACATGTGTTGGTATATAAATGTGAGTAAGTCTCATGCATGATATCGATATTGTGTAATACGTTATGTTTGACGTGAGATAATAAGTAATAACTTGGCATGTTTGATTTAGAGACATAGTGAGTACATCTCATATGATATGGATTGCATGCATATGAATTTGAGCATTATGATACTTCAAGAAATGAGAAAAGTGTGATGTATGTCATGTGTGATATGACAATATTGGTTGAGTATAAGATTTGATGATGAATTGAAATGGAGTTGAGATGTATAAGATTCATAAAAGTGTATTTTATGTAGGTTCATTTTTGGATATCGCAGTATAATAGTTATTTTGTCGAATTTTCAACATAAGAACCACAGTTAAAATATGCTTTAAAGTAAATAAAATATTTTAAACAGTGATAATGTTGTTTTTCAAAAGTTGATGAAATGAAAATTCTTAGCTCACATTCTTGTGTGTACTGTTAAATTGTATTTATATTTTAGTATATATGTTACAACACATATATTACTAGTTTTAATAAACTTCAAGTTTACTAATCTTATTAGTTTAAATAAACTTCAAGTTTACTACTATTTATATAAGAATAAATTTAAAACTTTCAAAATTATATTATTTATCTAATATAAATTATCGTATAAAAACATATCTTATTTCAATCATAAACTGATATTCATTACATATATCTTTGAAAATCAATAAACTTTTTTTGGATATATTCATAATAATTTGTATTCTATAATAATATTGTTGTAGCCTTTCTAGATCTTTCAAATAATTTTGCATAATATCAAAAATATTATGCAACATAAATATTATCAATAAATTATTTAACATAAAATAAATAAATTCAATAAATTTAAAGACACATGCATTTAAAACAACAAATGCAAAGAACTAAAAAAATGCTAAAAAAGAATTATAACCACATCAAATATATAATATATGCCTTAAATATATATTAATTAATATGCAAAGTATAATAAAAATTAGGTGCATTTTTTTCAACGGCCGTGAATCTTGTTTAGATTGTTTTCGTTAAATATAATAATAAATAGCAAAAATAAATTCTTTAAAACAAAAAGAAAAAATATCAACGTATGACCAATTTGTATCTTGCAAATCACAAAAATATATGCATGTAAATTTTTTTTTCATAGACAAAAATGCCGTGGGGTAAATTATCATGGCAATTTTTTTATTAAAAAATTATATATTTTTATATTAAAAATATATAATTTTTTTAATACTTCAATGATTATATATCAACAAAAGAAATCTACTATACTGTAATAACTAAGCACTAAAAAATGCTAAGTTGCTGATGTAGAGCCTTCCTGTGTCAGATTATCTTTTTTATTAGAATTTTGAGATTTTTGTAGCATTTTTCTCTCCTTTATGCATCTTTTTCCTATCATGTGTCCTTGTTCTCCAAAATTCCTAATCCCAAATTCTCAAAATTTATCATCATCAACTATAAGGATGTTCGGTGCTCGATCTTTATCATCTTCTTACGCAGCCGTTAATTATTGTAGTTTTTTTTGTTTCATTTCTAAAGAGCCCATAATCCATGGAGTCCCTGGGCATGGAATCCTTCTTTGATTGAAGGAACAGGATAGAAGAGAACCATCACACGTTTAGCCAGATCTTATCTGTGGTATTACCCGATCATAGGTGTACTGTATAAGATAAGTTCTTTATGTCCCCTGCCCTGTTAGAATAGTCTGTAACAACACAACCCAAAAGGAAGCTCTTCCTAATAGGAAGTTGATAATCGTCTTCCTTGAGGAGTGAGAAAAGTGGCTAATAGCCAAAAAAACTCACTATGAATCAAAAAAAGTATATGAAGTCACATAAAGTCAGAATTGAATTCTTATTTTGAAATCTTGCTGCATGTTTCTAGAATTGCTATACAAATAAATTAGATTCTTTTTCTTTTTGAGGAAATTGTATGCAAAATTTGTTTTTCATGTCCATTTTATAAGTTAAAAAGATTGGAATTTTTATATATGTAATTTCTACTTTATTTGTTCATTTCCTGCCTTCCTCTATTTAAAAGAGATTTTGTTTTTGCTCTCAGCTTAGCATTTCTTAGTGCTTAGCTACTATAGTCTAATAGATATATTTTCCCCTTTATTTTCTTAATTTACATATAAAAAGCTTGTCGTCCAGTTGAAATTAATTGAAAAACATAATCTAAGTAAAACATGAACTTAATTCTGCTTAGTATATTGAAACTCGTTAGAAAAACAAGTTTAATCAGCAACTTCACCTTTGTTCACTTGCCTAACATAGATGAAAAAAAACAAATCCAAAAAGCTATTTGTTCATGACAAAACATATCAATTTCAGTTAGCACATGCATTGAAAAAATTATTAAAGCAAATAACTTTATGACAAGAACAAGAAGTACGAAGACATCCATTTCGTAATAATACTAATTCTAGTAGAAATTCTATAAAGAAGTATATATAAAATAAACCATAACACATGTTCCCTGATTGAGATTAATATTTTACATTTCTAAATAAGCAAAATCTATTTCTTTCTTCTAAGATTTTCTCATAGTCATTATATTATATTTTTTGTTGGGACGTGTCATTTGATTTATGCTTTATTTGGCTGAAATTTTAGTTGTTGATTGAAGAATATTATTCATGTTCTTGTTATGAATTGCAACACATTTCTTTTTATTTTTCATTTCTCTAAAATGAGTCTATTTGTTGTTGGATGGGTGTCTATGGATTTGTTTTCAAGCGGGTTATAGAAGATAGAGTTCTTAACCTTGAGTCTCTTTGCTGTTTTTGCCTATTTGATTTGTCTACTGCCATTTTCATAAGTATCTATTTTGTTAAATATTTTTCCATTTAGGGTGCCATGGATTTTCTCTAGAATACAATGTGATAATGAGTCAATATGCAGGTAGTCTTTAATAGATTTATAATTAGTGATTGTGTGGAACACTTCTAATGATATGAAGGCAAAATTTTTATATATGGTTTATTTTTGGGTTTTATATTTTGATTATTAAATAATGGTTTGGGATATACTATCTTAGGTTTTCTCATATTTTATTTCTATGCTTAACATATTTAAGTGCTATTGATAAATAGATGTATGATGCTAGGGAAAATTACATAGATGGTCCCTCAACTTTGAGATTTGTAACTATTATATCCCTAATCTTTAATTTGTAACCACAAACTCCTTAGACTTATGTTAACCTCTCTAAAAACTCCTCTTGCCTGATCGCAAGTAATTTTTAGCTTATGTGGCTGGAATATGGCGTTTGTGGGCAAGCGTGGAGAAGTCCATTCTCTAGGCATCTCGTAAAATGTTGAAGACAAAAATTTCTCTCTTTATCAAATCGTATCACCATCTTTCTCCTCTCTTTATCGGAATCCCAATTTTTCTGCATCTTTAAATTCTCTTCATCTCTCTCTTTTCTAATTTTCTAAATACTAATTTTTCTTCTAAAAACCCTAAATTAGAAAAGAGTAAATTGAAAAATCTCCTCATTTCTTCAAAACCATAAAACCCTTGAAAAATGATTTTTGGTAAAATCTAAGTATTTTTTAAGAGAGAAATTGAGATACAAACACTTTAAGGTAGAAAGAAATTGAGAAATCAATCTAAAGTTACAGACACTTTAAGGTGAGATGAAAAAAACTAATTTTTGTTTTGCCTTTTCTTATACGATTGTTTTCACTATTTATATTGCTATATATCTGAAAAGTAGTAAAAGGGGAAATTTTGTAGTTTTTAGAAGTGTAAAATTTTGGTGTTTTTCCCTCTATTTTAAAAGTGTAAAGTTACAAACACTATAATTTTTCCTCCCTATTTTCATTAGTGAAAATATGATAAAAGGCATCGTTTAACATGCAGATTCTATCTTCTTGTAAGAGCAAAGAGTAATTACATTGTAAATGGGGTCCTCTGAGGATTATTCCATTGAGGACAGTGGCACATCCATTTCAAATAGTGACAAAGAAAGTGGTGGTCCAAAGTGGATTCCTCTAATAAACGTTACGCCAAGAGGTTAGCTATATATTTTAATAATTTAGAACTAAAGTTGATTATGTATGTATACGTAGAGTTTATATTATTTTAGGAAAGTTTATATTATATATTGAGTTGTTTTAGGAAGGTGTTCGCATCCCTTCCTTTCTGAGGCTGGTCAATTCGAAACAACAAAAACTCGACCTAAATCTTAGTTCTCGAGTCCCAAAAGATGAAAAGGAAATTAGAAGAATCCTAAGTCATTCCAATTTAATTAGCCTAGAAATAACAAGTTGGGCACCACAAGGTAGGAGTCGTCACCCAATCGAAATTGAAAAATACCTTGTAAGACCAAAACCAAAGCAATTCAGAACTTTACTCTTATTTATACCTCAAGTTAATATGAAATTTTAGATTAATTTATAAATTTATCATTTTTCTCAAGCAGGTTTTACATTAAAATAAATCACACAATCACGTAAAAGAGCATATTTATAGAAATAAATAAAGTGCTTGAAATTGGAAATAACATACATGAAATTGGGTAATTAATTATTTTGAGAACTTTGGTTCTAGCATGCAAATTTCTGAAAATATATTTTATTATTCGTGCCTTTTATTAAAGAAAATAAAAAAACATTTTAATAGAAAACAACCGTTAAATATGTATAAAAT
>CANXYI010007353.1:0-17491 GCA_948208565.1 Hura crepitans
ACTAGCACTAGGTTGCTCTCCTTTATTTTGAGGTGTAACATTGGATTTGTGTTTGAGCACCCTTTGACTATCTCTGAGGACACTCTTTTCTCTAATGATCTCTAGCACAACAATGGAAACACTCTCCTTTTTTTGTCAGTCTATACTACCCCTAGTGTTTCTTTTGATAGATATTACAAGTTGAAGGTCCATTTATATTATCCCCTGTACCAAGAGTATTATTAACTTGAGGAGGTAATTGAGGTCTACCTGTAGAAGCTTGTCCAAATCTCTAGGACTGCACTTGTCTCTAACCCAGATACCTTGACTGACACTAGGGCCTAGGCTAAAACTGTTTCTATGATAGACCCTCTCTTCTTTTCTTATTATCCCCTGACACTGAACTGGACTATCCTATAATGAACTACCTCTTCTACTAAAAGAAATCTATAATGCTTGTGCTTTAAGTCTTTATGAATAGTGCCATTGGGCCTAAGAAGTATGCTCGGGGTGCGGGTCACTTGTATGAAAGCTGAGGTAGTGACATTGGTTATGAAACTTTGAGGGGCTTTAATTTGATAAACAGAGCAAAATTTAAAATTTTAGCAAAACCAATAATTTGTTTTGGACTATAAGCTAACATTCAATTCAATACAAAATTTTCAAGCGAAGATTGACTTGGGATGTGCCCGAACAGAACAGAAAATATTGGGTCTTAAAGCTCAAAAACTACTCTGACTCTATTAGTGAAAGAATTTTTGAAATCGGAGGTCGTTTGCAAATTCTCATAATTTTTTAGGTTAGCATGCAAATCGAGGTAGTTTGAAAATTGCCCTATCGATGGAATTGGGCCACAAAAATTTACCAAGAGGTAGAGGGGATTACGATATGAATTTTGAAATAAACTATGTAATTTTTCGGGGTCCAAGTGAATTTTCAAAGTTCACCAAAAAATTGAGACATGTCGAGATGGATTAAGTGGCTGTGAACCCTACTCGTACACCTGCCAACTAGCCTAGGGCCCTTAACAAGTGTTCATAAAACTTCACAAGCAGATTTTCTAGTAAAACAAAAGAGTCTTCTTTTTCCTTTTTTACAAAGGAAATTGATGCCAGCTAGGAGGAGGAAAGCCATTTTCACCTTCTTCTTTACATTATTTCTACCATTGCTAGATTTCTAAATTCAAGTTAAGGTGTTAGAGAAATTCTAGAAGAAGAATAAGGGGAAAAAGGAGCTCTCAAGAAGGAATTAAAAATCCCCAAAGGTCTTAGGGTCAAAATAAGTCCAGCAGGGATACCAAAGGTGAGTTCCTTGCTTCTCCTTTGGTTTTTCTTGAATTTTTATGGCTAAAACTAGTTTGTAAGGTACGTAACTCATGTGGGGATGTGTGTGGCTTTGGTTTAAGGTGAAATAAAGCAAGAAAGGGCTTGAAGAAGGGAGGAGGAATCATCCTAAAAGGCTAGTTAGCCTATGGGTTAAAAGGTTGACAAGGGTGCTCTTGTACGGTAAGTGAATTCAAGCTTTTTCTTCATGCCATAAAACTTTATACGGGGCTAGAACAATGTTTTAGTAATGTTAAATTAGGGATTTCATGAGAACATCTCTTAGTTACATGAATTTTTAGGGATAAATGGGAAATTAGGTGTTGAATTGGGAGATTACTTGATGAAAACTTGAATTTCTATGGGGGAATCCTTGTTGGCTAAGAGTATTATAGGCAACACCTATACGTGTGTGAGAGAGTAAAATTACCCCTTTGGCATGTACAACTATCTTTGGGCTATATGGAACCACTAGGTAATATATAAATGGGTAGATCAATATATGTACGGTTGAGAATTGGGTTGTTGCCAAGACATACACCATCCATGGATTATCTAAATAGGTATGAAAACATCATTGTGAATGCATAAATGTGTTGATAAAATGTGCAAGTAATTAGGTGTATATAGAAATGTGGAAAAGTGTATGTTTATGGCTTGTATATGAATGTACCAGAGAGCTTGGGCATGCATAATAGACTCAAAGTATATAAAGCTATTGCATGGCATGTGAAGTGGTTAATTTGGATGTGCATCTGTGGAAATGGGACTATAGTCGAGACATAGGTTATGCATGAACCACCTTAATTAGTAGTATAATGTGAATTGGTGAGAGTGGAAGTGATTTTTACCATGTATGAGAATATGAATGGATGACGAACACTAATATAATGTATGATGAGGGTCAATATATAAGTGCACCCAAGAGTTATAATATAGGAAATGGCAAGAAAATGATAATGTTATGTATGATAAGCATGATAATAAGAGCATGTCTAGCTTAACTAGTTGGCATGAAATAAGGTAATATATACATGTTTAAAGATGACATGAAATGTTGTTAGTAATTGGCATGAATGATGAACTTAAACCTGGCAAGAAATAAGGCATGAAAGGTGGCTTATAATTGCCTTCATGGGCTATTGCTTGTAATTAAATAATGTGACGATATTATATGCTTAAAATGGCTAGTATACTGTGATTACTTGAGGTGGCATGAATGCCTAGTCTTAGGCACAGATTATGGCCCAGGTTTTGATTGGCTTTAGGCCTATGACCCCATGAAATAACTAGTGAAAATAGAACTAAAAAATAAAATAAAACGAACTAAAAAAGCTTAGCAAAAGTTTAGCCATAATGACCTATAACTATCTAAAATAACTATTACCTGAATCAAGAAATACCTTGGACAATAAGTGGCCTGAACTTATGAAACATTTATAAAGTTGAAGCTAGAATAATATATGATAATTATTGGTAATTGTACCTTGAATAATATTTTCTAATATTTTACCCGATACAGCCTATTTATGGCCATACCCAACTGCGCTAATTTCTAACTGTATTATAAAAAAGATAACTGTGTTTTTGATATTTTAATATTATAAAGAGTTAATCAATAAGAAAATGGACACTAATTGAGGTTAATGACCCACTAGTTAGACACCTATTAGATGGGTTGATCAATCAGCTTAGAGATTCTTAGTAGCTGCTACACTATTTACTTTCCAGAGAGGGTTGGTATAGCAGCGTAAGTCCCCACTAGGGCCACTTTACTAGTTTATTAGATAGACTAGTCTACTGGGCAGACACAGGCACTCTACCACTGCTCATTTAAATGATGTCAGTGCAGTGGCATGGGTTTTTTAGGGCAACTGCACTAGTCTGTTGGACATACCAGTCTGCTGGGTAGATAACCCCTTGTTATTTGCACCATGGGTGCCAAGATTTAATGTGCAGCAGCATAGGTCTAGAATAAGGACGACTACACCAGATTATTTTCCCTCTAGATCTTGTGTCTATTAAGGATTTCTTCTAAGTTGGGTCAGTTGAAATAATTAAACACGATTAATAAATTCATATATGACTGTGAAGCTAGATACAGAGGCATTTTAGTAATTTTTTATTGATAATGAATAAATGCTTAAAAATGGTATAGCATATGCATGAAATGACTAATAATGACTAAAGACATAAATTATAGGCCTTGAGATAAATTAATTGGATAACTACAGGTAGAAATACCTTAGAGGTAAAATGGTAATTATGTATGTTAGTTTCTTTAACTTAACTGAGGTATCAATATAAGACCAAAATAAAAATATAACACATGGATTAACCCATTGGATATGTTTTACATGCTTGAATTCACCACTGAGTATTTTTATACTTAGCATACCTATTTCGATGAATAGGTACCAAGGTTAAGGATATTGCCTTGTAAAGCATGCCATGGAGTTTAGAGGACATTCTTAAGAAGACAAATCATGTATAATTGTATGATTTTGCACTCTATGTACTTAGGTAGGGAATATGGGTGTGATGTACATAAGGGACACAGGGTAGTATCTATATAAATAAGTCATTCTATAATAATCCTTGTGATGATTTTCTTCCTTTCATGTGATATGTATACATGCTTATGAGCCAGAGGCTCTATATGTTTTATTATGGCCTGAGGCTTGTGACTGCTGAGTGTTAGATAATGGTGATAGGGTGATAACTGGGGGACTAAAAGGGTCCAGGAGGTGTGATGTATTATATTGAAGTGTCTATAGGTACATATCATTTAAGGAATAGTGACCAAGGTGGTCGTTGTGCTGCTGAATTTTTAGATAATACCAAATTATGTTAGATGCTATCTGTAATGGCTTAAATATGATAAAATGAATTAAAATGGATTATAAGAACTGATCCGAACAATTTTGGAATCAAATAGAGTTATCTAGTGCATTATGAGTAAAAGTTAAACGAATGAACATGAGGGAAATTTTAGGATGGGTGACCTAGTGGGAAAGGCACAACTTATTTGGTTTCTTCAGGAATCTAATAGGGAGTGTTACAAAATCCCTCTTCTCTTACTTCATTTCTTCCATGTCATATACAGCTGCCACCAATATTGCAAAATCTTTCTCTTTAAGGTTGGCTATTTGCATTCTAAATTCTAAATTTAGCCCCATTAAGAATCTTTTACATTTATCTTCTTTATTAGGAAAAAACTCTTTAGCATACTTTAGTAGCCTAGTAAAATCTTTCTCATATTCTGACAATGTCCTTCTTCCCTATTTTAGTCAAGAAATTCCTATCTTTTTTGTCCTTATATGAGTTAAGTATGTATTTCTTCCTAAACTCCTTAAAAAAAATTCCCATGTTAGGTTTTCATGTGTTTTCTTTCTTCTAATAGTATTCCACCAACTGTAGGCTTATTCTTAAAGAAGATAAGTGGCACACTGATAATTTTCTTCTTCTGTACAATTTAGCTACTCTAAAATTTTGAATGTTTTATCTAGCCAATACTCAGCTCTCATAGTATCATCATCCTTCCTCTCCAAGAAATCAATAACTCCTATCTTTTTTAGCCTCTCTAAGGGTGTTTTCTATGGAGGACCTGGTGGTGGAAGGGGTACTAGATCTGGAGGAGGTAAAGGTGGATTAGTAATAGTAGTATGTCTGAGTAAGTTTACTATTTGTTGTAACGGAGTAGGAGATGCTTTTACCTATTGTTGATAAGGTAATTGTGGCTACGGCTACTGTGCAGCATCACTTAGTTCAAGTATAGATGCATTGTATATGCCTTTTATACTTGTATGTGCAAAAATAGCCACTTCTTTAGCCCTTTCTTTAGGTACCTGATCAGCCATAAGCTTACTATAAAATGAATAACCTATTAGCTTTGTACAACATAACAATTCAGAGGAATTAAAAACTAGATAGTTACACTCATGTACTCTACTTAGGAATATTAAACCTATGCTCTAATACCACCAAATATGACACCTCCTACTAGATTTTTGAAGAAACTCAGTAAGTGGTGCACTTCCTACTAGGTCACCTATCCTGAAATTACTCTTTCGATTCATTAATTTAACTTTTACCAAATTCCTATTATTTGATTTACCTTAACTCTAAAAGTCATTCTATCTTTTTATGGGCTTAACTTAAGGCTATGGCAATCTATTTATACCACAAATAGCCATTTATAGATCTCTTATATTTATACTTAAATCTGGTAGCATAAGGTTCTCTAAATGACTATCCAAAAATTTTAAACCTATAAAAACACTTTTCTAAACTCATTTCCACATCTCTTAGACCCTTTTGGTCCCTGAAATATCATCTTAACATTATCACTATATCATTTCATCAATATAGGCCTTAGGCTACAATCAAGCATTCATAAATTGGCGCCTCAGGTTTATATACCATAACATCAAATGAATAAAACCATATATTCATAAAAACTAATAACTGACTTATTACATATCATAGTCTACTCTTATATACATATATACATTACATGTCTTTTATCTACATGAAACCCATTTTCCCACCTAAGTACATTGAGTGCAAAAGCTATAAAATATAAATATATAAACCTTCTAGCAATTATCCTTTAAACTTTGGCTACATGCTTTACGAGGATACATCTTTGTTCTGGTTACCTGCACACCAAAATAGGTATGTTGAGTATGTAATGTACTCAGTGGTGAACTCAAGCATTTAAATCAAGTTATATGGTTTATTCATGCATATACAGAGTTAATATTATCTATTCTAGGTTATTAAGTCAATAATTAAAATTTCTGTGTCAAATGACCAAATTACCCTTGCACCTACACATAACAATTTACCTTCCATTTAATTATTTAAAACTCATGCAAATCATGAATTTAGGCCATTTCCAATAATAATAGTCAAGTAATTGAATTAACAAGTCAATAAATGTTATACATGCAAAATTACCAAAATACCCCATGTTTATATACACTGGTTATTTAGTAAGTTAATTATACCAAAATCTGAGAAATTAAAAAATATCTACTATTATCAATGTTATATGTTATTTATTTCATTAAATTAATAGGCCCGACTAGATAGACGACACTTCAATACATTGGGCCTAGAGGGAACTAAAATAGTGCAATGATCCATATTTTAGACCCCGACCACTTCACCGACCTGATCAAGTCATAACATCGAAGGTGCAGATAACCTAATGTGGTCTATCTAATAGATTAGTATAGTAGTCCTCTAAGACCTTAGCCATTGTACTAGCCTAGTTTGAAGATCAATGATGTCAAAATCTGGTTTGCGCAGCAAACTAGTCTATCCAATAAACAAGTTTAGTGGGCCTCCTAGATCTACTCCACTATGCCGGCAGAATCGGGTACATGGCAACAAGTCTATAAAAACATATATTGTCTACCTAATAGACTAGTATAGTGGCCCTAAAATGGACTTAGACCATTGTATCGACCTTGCTTGAAAATTAGATAATGAAGCAGCTGTTAAATCCCTTAGTTGACTAGTCAACCCATTCAGTAGGTGTCAAACTAATAGGCTATTAACCTCAATTTATGTTTATTTCTTTACTGATTACCCTTTTATAATATTCTTAAGTGAAAAATAGATAGATATTATTTTTATCTCATAGTCTAATTTTAGCCCAGTCTAGTATTGCCATAAGTAGATAGTACTAGGTAAATTTCCAATTCTATTTTAGATCCTGTGTTGACCAATATTTGAGTTATATTATTCTTAGTTTTATCACATATTGAGTTTCCATTTGATAACAATTTACTATACAGATATATTTTTGGTTTAAGTAGTGGTCAATTCTGGACAGTTATAGGTCATATCTTCATTTTGCAATAACCATTTTTAGGTTCATTTCTTAGCCTTTTTTAATGCAGTTTACACCATTCAATCCATATTTTCATAGGCCCAAAGCCAACATCAATGAGGCCATTCATAAATTCACAAAATAAGTAAACCAATCATGCCATAATATTGTCCCATAATTGCCATTTTAAGCATAAGTTTTAGGTCACACATCATATCAATTCTAAGTTCACTTTAGTGACATGTTAAAGTTATATTTTAGGCAAAATTTTCAAGTCTATTTCTTAAGTTGTTATTAAATCATTAAACACATATCTCTTAGTCTCATTTTATGCATTTTAATCATGTACATTAGACTAATTTCATGCCAAACAAATTAGGCCAAAACATGCTTATACCATTATGCCTTATCATACTTATACATTACACACATTTTATCAACATTTTTCATGCCATTCTCATTAGTTTAGCTTTCGACTATATTTTTTTAATGTCCTTAAGTATACACTTTTTTACTTTTCTTCCATTATATATGGTTCCTAATATAATATAAGCATACTTACACATATATTATACATTCACAATTTCATGCATAGTATAAGCACTCCTACATACACATAATCACCTAAGGTTGCATATACACCTCAAGTCTCTTGGCAATTAATGGAAAACAGACTAAACTTTATTCTAATGACCTAATTAACATGTCAATCATTCAAATGTCATGCCTTAACAATCTTTTAACATTTAAAACATCTCAATTAAGCCTTACAGACACATTTGTGTCCCCTAAACCTCTCAACCAACTAAGAATCTACTACTAACACCATTCCTTTTATCAACATACCATCCACACCACCTCATCAACATTCAATTATGCCAACACACTTGTCTAACTACATCTTATCCAAGTCTAACAAAATATGGCATGCTTGAAGCTAAAATTCAACCATGAAACTTTAGAGACATAAGGTAAATGCTAGAATTCTCATACCTTTTAAAGAGGAGTCAAATTGCAATCCCTAAATTTGAAAAACCTTCAAACCATGAATTCTATCCCCTTTCTTACAAGCTTTCTCCCTTTTTTTCAAGTTATTTCTTCTCTTAAATAACCTTAAAAGCCATTCAAACACATTCCTTTATGTCTTAAGCTTCATAAACATTAAAGCATACCCATAAATTTCTAAAGTACATCAAGTAAAACCTATGAAACTCACCTTACACTATTGTTGGAATGCCTTTTGAACCTTAAAACTTTAGTGATTTTTAATTAATTCATGAGAGCTCTTTTTTTAGTGAATCTTTTTCCCCTATTTCCTTAACACATAAAGATGTTTTTTAATGGATTTAGTTTTCTAAACTAGAAGAAAAAGAATATCAAAATGGTGAATTTCTCCAAATCTAGCATCAGTTCCTACAATAAGGAGAAAAAGAAGTTTTTGTGTTACTTAATGGGTTTTGACACTTCTCATCATGCACTGACATGTGTCATAGCCCTTAGGCTAACTAGCATGGCCCGAGTAGGTCCCATAACATACTAAACAATCCCGAAACGACTCGATTTTGGTAGAAACTTCGAGAAATTTATAAAAATCATAAGCACCTCAAAAAAGTTATGCCATTTATTTTAAAATTCTTTATTTAATCCCCTCTACATGATCATAAATTTTTGCAGCCACATTCTATCAATAAGGCATTTTATAGGCTACCTTAATTTACGTGCCAACCTAAAAAATTATGAGAATTTGCAAACGACCTCAAAATTGAAAATTTCTTTCACCAATAGACTCAGTGGAATTTTTAAGCTTCCAAGAATGATATTTTTGGATCTGTCCGGGCATATCCTAGGGTTATTCCTAGCCCGACTCAGTTTAAGCCTATAGATCACTAGCTTTATAATATAAAAAAATTAGTGGTTCTGCTAAATTTAAAAATTTTTCCTTTTTAATCATTTTAAAGCCCCTCAAAGTTTCATGACTAGTATCACTGCCTCGTTTCTTATGCAAGTGACTTGGCACCCCAAGCACACTTTTCAAACCATATGGCACTATTCATAAAGCCTTGACATAGAGGCATTACAATATGTGTTTGATCGAATGGTTGAAGTATATGGGTTTAATAATATGGAGTTTATACAATCATTAAAATGAAGCTATAAGGGTTTGAAATGAATTAAGTGGTCTTGATGTTGGTAAGTATGTGTTTTATGAAGTTATGTATTTTGTACTCATTATGTCCCTTAGACCAAAATTATGGCATTGCATGTTCACTTTACATTTTGGTTATGATCATGTTATTTAACATGCTAAATGGTTTATACAAGTGCACTTTGAGCAGTAAATATAGATGAAATGACTATGACATATTATGCTATATTGCTAGTCATAAGATTATGACCTTATGTTTTTATTATTGAACATGTTATAAAAGTTTGAGTTATGTCTATGTGTATGGAGATTTTATAGGTGTATATTTCATATTATGGACATATGAGGTGCATGTATGAATTGTGACACATAACTAAAGGGAAAACAACTTTTAGAATTGACCTTAAATTATTTGTTAGATGGTGAAACTAAAATGAACATGGTGATGGCCCATTTAACTAAAAAAAAAAACCTAAAAGGATAGGTTAAATGGTCAACTAATGGTTTTAGAAGCTGCTAGGGTACTTTAATACTTTTTATGTTTGGCTGATGAGCCTATGCTATATTTTGACCTTTGGGTTTATGTTCTATTCAATCTTCAAACTTATCTTGGTAGATGGCCTTTGGGTCATATTTTATGTTGGTCTATAGAGTTATGCTATGCTTCATTGATAAGTCTATGTTATGTTAAGTCTTTGGACATACTTTGGTAGATGAACATTTAGGTTCATAAAGGTCGTACTAGCCATGCATTTCTATTATCCATGGGATTTTGTTTTCTTTGATATAGGCAATGATAAAATAAATAAGAATATAATTTATGGAATTTAATAATTCATACATCCTTTACCTTGTGCATTATGTTGATATAAGATTTTATACATGGTATGTTTTAGATGTTCACACACTTATATATATCTCTAACATATTAGTGATCATCTTTAAACATTTATATGCTATTAGGTTTATTTTTATAATGAAATTATGCATGCAAGTTTGAGAAGCTATCATCATGTTTCTTTAATTACGCCATTAAGCTATTAGTTGCATAACGTGTGTCTTTATGATGTGTAGGTTAAGAGAACTAGATTAGAGTCAAAGCCTCAATAGCTACTATAGACAAAAGGAAAAGCATTGTGGTATTTTTGTTGCTCTATACATATAGTTATGTGATGTGAATGTATTGAGATACTCATATGTATATTATGAGAGATTAGGCTTAATTTGGATTTATATATGGTTTTATAACCCATAAATAAGTATTAATTTCTTTTAATGCTTTTATGATTTCTCTTTCTATGGGATGAAATGCATTTTAAAATGTTGGATAATTTAGAGTGATCAAAGGATCATAGAAGTTGGGTTTTGAGTTTTCTCGAGTATATAAGTTTTTTTTCTTATGTAGGGTTACTATTCATTTTAGGATAATGTCTTAATATAGCTATTATGTTGTTGAATTTTCAACACAAGAATTCCTAAAATGGTTTTAAATATAAAGCCAAACTTTTATTTAAATGATAATTTTAAGATTTAATACCAAATCAAATATTTACAAAAAAGGTTTTATTTTATTTGAATTTTATTAACATGGTAAGGATTAAGTAAGTTTAGATGACACATTTGTGTGTACGGTTTTTATTTGGGTCTGGTGATCAGATCTAGTAAAGGGTGTCTTAGGGAAGCTCTTGAACAAAGATGACACATGTCACATGCACCGAGTAAAAGGAACCTCTCAAATAATGATGATAAAAGTCAAACCCATAAAGTAGGGGGAGCTATCGAAACATTGACCAAATCCAAAATTCCATAAGGTACGTATCTCTTTCCTTTTCTAAACTTTGGTTCACCTCACACATTCTATAGTCACCTCTCAAATGTTAGGGGCAATTGTAGACACTAAGTTTCTAAAACCCCTATGTTTAGATTGCCTAATGATGAAAAAAGTATAAAGGTTCAAATAAATAAGAGTCTAGACATCTGATTTGAAGTTCTATTTATAAAAATTTTTAGATAATGGTTAACTTCTGAACATAAACTCTTACTTGGCCTGACAAGCTCACAGTGTAATCCAAATTATGAAAAAAAAAATTGGGGTCTATGGTACGAAGTCATTAACAAAGAAAATGACCTAAAAATGAATTAAGAAACTATTTTTAAGTTTAACTTCCTTTTTTTTTTTTTGTTGTTTACAAAAAAACAATGTCATTTTGTCTGAAAATTACCATTTCATGTTATCCTAAAAAATGGCTAGTTAAGTGTCCAAAATGGCCATTTTAGACTCTACACAATGCCATTTTTTGGCATGGTGAATCCTACTCAAATTCCTAAATAAGATATATAAAATTGCCATTTCATCAATCAAAACAACCTTCTATCTATAATGATTATTTTGACTTTCTCAAAATAGCCATTTTGCATCTCAAATTTCATGTATAAATTCAGACACCTATATCAATCACAAGGGTCAACTTTTTTCTTAAGTTCACACTCATTAAGAAAAAACTCAGTTTCTAAACTTTGTTTTTCTTATTTTAAAGTGACTTTTTGAAATTATTTTCTTGCTTTCTCTCAAGATTAATTAAAGATTAATTCTAATGGCAATTATACATAGTGGGTCGACTAATCCTTTTTTTTCTTCTTTTATTTCTTCTTTTTTTTTCATTTATTTGCTAGTAAAACATGATTCTCTTTACTTTATTTTCTTTATTTCCCATTTACTAGTTAAACGTGATAACCTTATCATATTTTATTTATTGCCCATCTACTAGTTAGTTATGGTACCTTTATTTTATTTTATTTTCTTATCCGTTTACCAGTTAGATAAGATAATGTATTATTTATCTTTTAGTAGTTTTATATTCTTCTTCACTTTTGATTTAATTTTTATTCATTCTATCTTTCATCCATTTACCAATTAAATATGATCATTTAATTCACATGTCATTTCTTATTTATTTAATTGTTAATTTTTTTGTTCTTTCTTATTATTTAATTACTAATATAATACTTTGTTGTGGATGCAAGTTGTTTGAGATCATTGGGGATTTTAACTAACATGTTCATTTTCCTTCGTATCAAACACCCAGTAAAGTTAACTTTTTTATTATTCTTTTTTTATTTTTTTTTACTCTTGTTATATTATTTTTATTCTCTTACTAATTTACCCTTTTTATATATATTATTTCGTCATTATTTTTTGTTAAAATGTATTTTTAGGTAATTTTGATGTAATTTTATTTTATTCGGTTAGAATGTATTTTATGGAATTTTCTTATTAATTATACCCCCTTTTGGTTAGAATGTTTTTTAAGTAATTGCCATGTAATTTAATTTTCATTGCTAATACTTCCCTGTATTTTCCATTAATGTTGTAATAAGTAGAAAATGATTATTTACACGTTATAAAAAATAACCAGTTTATTTTCTATTTAATTAATTAGTGTTTTCTAATAAAATAGGTTTTAATTTTTCTTTAATAAAAGTCACAATGATAAAACTTGGTTTCATAAATTGGCACACGAGAACTAAAGTTCTCAAAGAAAATCAATTACCTAATTTAATGTATATTTTCCTTTAAAATAATATATTTCCTTTATGTTTTTGAATATGTTTGTTTTGTTAATTTTATAAGTGATTGAATGCTTTATTTTAATGTGGAAACCTGATTGAGGAAAAGAATAAAATTATGAATTTAGTCTAAAATTCTATATCAACATGAGGAATAAATAAGAGTAGGGTTTCGTACCATTATTTGGTTTTGGCCTTACAAGATATTTCTTAACTTTTGTTAGGTGACAACTCCTACCTTGTGGTGGCAAACTCACTCTTTCTAGGACAATTAAATAGCAATGGATTGAGATTCCTCTAATTTTCTTCTTGTCTTTTGGGATATGAGGAGTGAGATTTAGGTTAAGCCTTTAGTCATTTCAATTTGACTAGCCTAAAAAAGGAAAAATAAGAACACTAACTTTTACTATGTTATGTGTGTTTTATAGTGGCTAATCATAAGGGGTTTATTTTTATGGTTTAGACCTCCTAGGTGAAAGTTTAATTCTTAAATTAAGAAAAAAAAATTAGCCTTAGAAGCCCACAATTTAGGCTCCTTAATATGCCTATGAGTTTAAGCCTAGAAGTGGGCTTATACATATATTTCACCTTGCCTACTTTTGCCAAACTTATAGGGCTCAACAAGGTAACATAAATGATCAATTAATGGTGTAATTTAAGTCCTTTTTTAACTCTTAAAAGTTCCATTTAAATATGAAATAAATAACACTACATATTGGGCTTAATAGTGTTTAGTTTTTAGACAACCCTAATTCTAGTCTTCTACACACCGATTGAGCTTTAAGCCCAATTGTTTACTCTTCATTTTTAATTAATCTTTTGATGACATTTAATATCATTAAAATATTCAAATACTTTGAATCTCCTCACAATTCTTTTTTTGTGTGGCCCTATTAATTTTTGAAGCATGTTGGCAATACATAATGAATTAGAGTCCAAGCCTTACTAGGACTTGTGGTTCAATCCCATTGACTCCACAATTAATTCCCAATTAATAAATCTCATATGTAAAAGACTTAAGAGGCATCTAGCCATATATCAAGACTACCCAAGTGTCCGAAAGTTAACTAATTTAACTAAACCCTTCCATGTGTAGTTATCATATAATTCGTCTTTTCACCACACTTTCTCTCATTTAGGTTTGAGTATGGACTTTGTGTTAACTCAATGCTTAATTAATTATATCTAATTAAGCCCTAAATATCTTAGTTCTGATACTTGAATCTTTATTTCCAAAATTCACCTATGTGTAACGACAAAAAATTCCTGATTTATGAGTAGTACTTTTTTAGGATATGAATAGTGTTCTCGAGATTCAAGATAAACTGAGGCTATCAAGTGAAAGTATTAATCATAAAATAATTTTGGGCAAAGTTTGAAACAAAACAAAAGTCATTCGGTTGGTTAAAAATGTAAAGAAATTTTTTGCGATAATGTCTCGTGAATAGTGATGAAGGCAAAGCTGAACCATAAAAATATTTTGTTCGTGCTCAAAATGACTTAAGATTAATACAACTTAATACTTATAAATTCTAGTTACCTTATTAACACTAGAAAGGGAATTTTTAGAGATCAAAAAGTTTTTTTACTAAAATGGGGTAATATTAAAAGTTACATTTTTTTAATTGGTTTTTCTTAATTTTTGGGCTTCTATTTTTAGGGCTTTTCTAGTTTTGATTTAATAGGATTTGAAGTGCATCTAAGATTTTGAAATTGAGGCTAAAAATAGCTAAAAAAAATAAGCATAAAAGGGTCAAAGTTAGGTCAAATGAGGAATGGTTTTCTTCCTCTTTTAACATAGACCAACCGAAAAAACCATTTTTTTCTTCTTTTATTATCTATTTATGCCCCTTTTCTTCCATTCGTGGCCTGATTCCTTACCTCCATAGCTTATATACCTTGATTCTCATGCAAACTTCAAGAGAAATTGAAGAAAAAAAAAGCATGGTATTTCATCTTCATGAATAGTTACCCAAGATTGATCAAGTAAGATTTTTTTAAATTTGACATTTTTTCCCATGTTACCTAGGTGCCCAAGGTTATCTTTATGCCTTCAATTTCTCAATTTATGCTTTTGTTGATTTTATATAGATTTTTATATAACAAGCTTATTATGGACAATTATGAAAGTGAAAAGGCTCATGAGAAAGGGAATGGAAAGGCATAGTCAAGCTCTGTGGTGCATTTTAAGTTCGAGAAGTAAGTGGAATCGATCTAATTTGTGCGATTTCATTAATGTCCTAATATTTTTATTTACATAAGCATGTATGTTTATATAGAAATGATTATGTATGATGTTAATTGGCATTTAAACCATTTTCAAGGATGTTATGAATGTGAATTTATGCCTTTAATATGGTTTAATGTATGTTAATATGGGCTTTGGTATAATGGTCGAATGGCGATATAGGTGTGTGCATGTGTTTATGTCATATAATGCATACTAGTTATTTATGGCTTCAAGTGAATTGATGAATGCCATCTTGTAAGCATGGGATATGATATTGTATGATGGAAGAATGCATATGGGATATGCATTTTTTTCTTATGGCCGAATGGCTATGTGAATGTATATGGTTATGCATGTTACATAATGTGAGAAGGTGATGATAAATATAAGAAAATGATGCTTTTAGTGTGTAGGCTAAATAAACATTATGCATGCATGTGTGTGTGTGATGTGCATATGGCATGAAATGAAGGTTGTGTGCACAGTGATGGGTAAAAATTGAAGTAATGCATGTGTTTAAGCTTTTTAATGAAAATGCAAAAATATGATTAAGCAGTATGTTATAATAAGTCATATGTATGTATATATGTATGTTGAGCATATATATATACTAAACATGTATGTTTATTTATGCATTTATATATCCTCATGAACATTAGTTTTTGATGTATGATCTAAAAAAGGTGGCTTATGTATGCTTGGAAGCTTGGTGGTCAAATGGCCTTATGTGATGTCTATGCATGGATATGCATTATGCTAAACATGTAAAGGATGATGCATGATCACACATATGTTAACAACCATAGAAATGGTAATTAGATATTGATAATATGTTTATGAGCTTGATGATGAAGTAAGACTTGATATGTGATTTTTGCATGAAATAATGTGCTTAATCACAAAGATAAGAGTAATATCCAAATTTCCTACTTTAGTTATTAGTTGGCTAAAAAAAGTAATTATAAGCTATTTTAAGCTTAATTAAGATAGTTTAACTCAAATAAATTGGTTAATCACCTATATGTGTAGCAACCTAGTTTAGGTAGGTTAACCAGTCAACTAGGTTTTTTTATAGGAGTTGCTAGGTACTTCAATGCTTTCATTGATATTATTTGGTCTATAGGTCCACTAAATGTCTGACCCATAGGCCTATATTTTTGATCTTTTGATCCATGTTGCTATATAAACTTGGGTTCATAAATGGTCATAATAACCATGATGCTATGTTTTGTCCTTAGACTCATTCTATGCTTAGTCTGAGATTCATGTTATGCTTGACCTTTTAATCTTACGCTATGTTTAATCTTCGGATCTATATTAGTAGATAGATCTTTAGGTTTATAAAGGTCGTACTCGCCATCCACCATCATTATCTATAGGGTATATTCTCTTTTAATATGGGCATGATAAAACGAACTTATTGGAAATTGGAACATGGATTTACCATTAACAATGTGTATGTATAATGTGTTTTCTATGTTTAGCATGTGATTTATGCTACGTTTATCATGTTACAACAAATATGCATGTTATTAATTGGATTATACATATCATGAATTATGTTTGCTTATTTTTGTAAGATGAGGTACAATAATGGTATGGCATTATTGCAAAAGTTATTTTGATTACACCATTAAGCTATTGCTTTGTGCAAAATTTTTCTATGAGATGTGTAAGTAAAGAGAATAATTGAGCCTAAGCCTTGGGAAATCAAGACTAATCAATAAAAACAATATTATGGTTTAGTTTGGTTATATATACTAGATTATGAAATGTATAGAAAAAAAGCACTATTACATTGTGTATGTTATGTTATGGGACTAAATTGCATCATACAGTGAAAAATATTGTTAATGGTTTCGTAACCTTATTTTTATGTTCTTTAAATAGTTTTGAGCCTAAATGATATCTATTCCTATGATTAGGATTGAGATTTATGTTTTTTGATTGTTTAGGGTGATGAGGAGGATCACAGATATGGAGATTGTGTATGGAAATGTTTTAAAAGTGTTTTTGCTTTTACTAGTTACTATTTGTATTTGGATAGTATCTCAATACAATTGTTATGCTGATGAATTTCCATTGCAAGGATTTTCTAATGTGAATTGTAACATGATTTTGAAAATTTTTTATAAACTCGCATTTTTTTAATTTAAAAATGTTTAATAAGATTCCTTTAAATCATTTTTTTAAAAGTTATTATCAGTATGAGTTTGTTTAACATGTTATGTGTGTATTCTTTATTCAAGTTAGGCAATCGAATTAGGTAAGAGTTGTCACATTTGGTGGTATCAAAGCTCCAATTTAGGTATTCCTAGGCAATGTTGAGTGTATAAAGGTTAAGTCTATACATTACATAATTTAGGCCCATAACTTAACACGTATAATATATGAGTGCTTTTTTT
>CANXYI010007373.1:0-10750 GCA_948208565.1 Hura crepitans
CATATATTAAGTGTGAATGACTATGTATGCATAATATAAATTAAATTCCTAATTATTCAAACTTTATTCTTTAAGATTTATAATTTGGCTACTTAAGTTTTAGAACACAAAAATGTCTATTTTTATCCATTATCACTACCATCTATCTACACATAAATTTTTAATTCTTATTTAAGTCAAATGCATAAATAATTCAACTTTTTCATCTAATGTTCCATAAAAACACAATTCAGCCACATAGAGAATCTACTTTCCCTATTTATCTTCCATAATTTCTTCTTTTTAATCACATATTCTTATGGCAAATAAAAGGTTCAAGTCTCTAAATTAGCTAATTTAACTATCCTATGGAATATCTACTTAGTTACAAAATATTAGCACATATTTATAAACAAATTCTTAAGTATTGAATACACGTACCTTTATTGTGCTTTTTCCTTCCTCTTCTATTTCAATCTACATCTTTAATTTCACCTCTACACCTTTATTCCTTCAAAATCTCCACTTCTCTGACTCATTTTTCCTCAAATAAATTCACCAAAAAATATCATAAACACTATATTCAAATTTAACTATCAAACACTCCTTTAAATACTCTAAATAACATATATGAATGATTAAATTGAAAAGGAAGCTTTTACTTACATATTTTAGCTTCCATTCCAAAATCATTATTCCTCAATTTTCCTCTAAAATCCATTTCCTTGCAATTTTCTTTGAGGGGGCTAAAGCAGTATTTAAGAAGAGCTTTTGATTTTGTATACTAATTTAGGGTTTACTAGAAGTTTGAGAAGGGAGACTGTAACACCCATAATTTTTTGATATTATAAATAGGGACACCTGAACAATAAATAGTATTTTTTAAAACTTGAGATGAGTTGAGGCTATAAAATGGTCAAATTAATTAAAACACAATTATGGGTGAAATTTGGGACTAAACCGAAGTCATTTAAGGGGTTAAAATGGACTATAAAGTTTGTTTACTAGTGTCCTATGAATAGTGACTCAATTGAAGTAGAATGATAAATTATTTTAAAATTGGTCAAAAAATTCTGAAAATAACATGCTCAATGGTTAAAAATTCTAACTAAACCAATGGAACTAGTTTTGGAATTTTATGAGATCGAGAAGTAATTAAACAGAATTATTTTTACCCAAAAAATAATTTTTCTTGAAAAAAATTTTGATTTTTAGCAGATAATTAAAATACTATTTTTTATATTTTTAAAGCCATTAGCTAAATTTTTTTTTGAGATTTTTGGCATGAGAAATGAATTTTTAAAGAGAAATTTACTTAGGATTAATCTCCACCATCCATTTGCCACTTGGCACCCATCCAACCCTCCATTCTCTACTTAAGGATAGACCTTAAGTCATTTAAACCAGCCATCTTCCTCCTCCTTTTCCCCCCAACCCGATGCCATCTCCCCCTCTATAACCCTAATTTTATTTCTTCCTTTTAACCATTAAATCACTATAGATTCTACACCTAAATATACCAAAATTATCTGCACTCTCTACTTATTTCTATTCTAGTGAAAATTAGCCTTGAGAGGGCTTAGAAAGAGAGCTTTTCAAATGGGGTGAATAGTGACTAAGGTGAGTATGATCGGTTGTTTCTATTTTCTAATATTTTTTTAAGATAGGATATAGGTTATTTAAGGTCTTTATAAGTTTAAAATTAAGTTTGGTTATGTATAGAATTTTTGGTAAATTTTTGTTTATGAAATATGTGTATGTTTGTAGACAAAGAAAGAGAGGTGGTAAAGAAGAAAGAATACCAAGCTTAAGGAAGGAATTAGGAGTATTTTGGATGCTTAAGTAAGTGAATTTGATGATTCATGCATTTTATTTTATGAATTTGTGTAATTTAGGTATGTATATGTGTATGGAAATGTATGTTTGTATCGCATGGCATATGGTTGCATGGGAATTTGTTAGGAATGATGTGTATACAATATTTAAAATATAAATGATATGGAGAATGGGAAGAAAACATGGGGTATGGTGATGGCCAAGTAATGGCCGAAATATGCATTTGAAGAAATTAAATGAATATAATTGATAATTAATGGGATAATGTATAAGGTTGTTATAATTAATTAGTGCCACGTGTCTTAAACACTTATACGAAAAGAATACGGACTTTAAGTAGCTTAGACTAGAATGGCCAAATGGGTTAAAGTGGTGTTCTTGGGACTTAGAGCTAAGAGATGACACATATATGTATGGATGAGACATAATGTTAAATAATAAGATTTAATTTACATGAGCAATAAAAATATGAGACCTAAATCTTGATTTAGATAACCAAATGATTAATGTGAGAAGAAGAATTGTATAAGACAAATACACTTGAAATGAAATGAACAAGGGATGTGATTAAGTATGAGAAATGAGATAAGAAAAGATAGGTTATGTGAAAGAATAGAGAGAGTAATAAGATGAATGTGATAAGCAAGAATAACTGAAATTAAAACTTGTTATGTCTACTTATGTGGAACATAAAAATAAATATTTGATTTAGGATAAAAGTTATAATGAATGACTAAAATAGAGGCCCACATTAGTTAGACACCTACTGGATAGGTTGACCGATCAACTAGGGAGTAGCTATAATGACTTAAAAATCCTAACTCTCATGAATAGTACTTTTTGAGATGAATAGTGCTTTTCAAAATCTAAGTTGCACTAAGCATATTGATGGGGAGTATTAATTATGAGAGAATTTTGGGCAAAGTTTGAAGCCAATTCAAAGTTGTTCGGATGGTTAAAAATGCTAATTAAGATTTTATGGTAGTGTCTTGTGAATAGTGCTGCAAGCAAAGCTAAATTGTAAAATAAATAAAAAATTGCTCAAAATAATCAAAATGTTATAACCTGATACTTAAATATTTCAAATAGTCCAATGGCTTTAAAATCAAAATTTTTCGAGTTCGGGAATTATTTTTACCCAAATTTTTGGGACATAAAATGTATTAATTTTTTAGGTTATTGTTATAATTTGGGCTCAAGATTTTGGGAGGATTTAAGGCTTGGATTGATGGAATTTTAGGGATAAAGATGGGGAAAACTGACATTTTTATCAGCTATAATAATCTTTCGAAACAAGGAAAAATTACGTGTGGAAAAAGTATAAATAGGGGAAAATTTTATTTCCTCCCATTTATACCACAAACACTCCTCCTTCTCCTCTAAGAAAATTGTGAGCTTCTCCCTCTCCTATTCCCTTTGATTTCTTCTTCCATAATGAGACCGACTCCGAAAGTTTATACCCAATTCAAAAAATGTCCCAAGATAAGTCTATAGACACCAAAATCATTGGGAACGACAGAGTATTTTGGGAGAAAAATTGAGAATTTTCTGAGGTGATACATCAACCTAAGCCTTCTGAGGCAAAAAAAAGGCCTAAGTCAACTTTAGGTGTCCTGTACGACCTTAATTGGTATGTGTAATCACTATAATTTGAGTGAAATGGTATGAATATTAATTATGGTGTATGGACATAAATGTGGAAATAAATGCATTGTGATGATAATTTATGGATTGTTATTAAGTGTATTTGTTATGCATTTGATGAGAATTATACTCTATAATTGTTGTAATGTGTGTGATTGACTTTGTGTTGAAGGTTGCATGGTTTAGATTTAAAAATTGATGGGTTTTCTGTAAAAATCGCCAGAAATTCACGTGCGTACTACTGAAAATGAGGCCTCATGGCCATGACCTGTTAGCAGGTCATGCCCATGACCTCTCTAGGCCAAATGTAGGCTTTTAAACTTTTAAGGGGGTCACAGTCATAACCCATAAAGGGGTTATGACCATGAGCCATTTTGACCACATAGTGTTTTTCTTAATAACTTTTTCAAATCTTAATGAAATTTTGAACCGTTTTCAACCCAATTTTTGTCATGATATTAAGAGTCTTTTGACCATCATTTGGGCATATTTTTATAAGTTTATTAAGGGGTTTTAGGACTTGAAATGTAATTCTATATTCTTGAACATTTAGGTCTAAAGCTCTATGATGTTAATAAAATTCATGTTGTACCTCGTGTACCATATGCATGTGAATGAACCTTAATCATAAGTCCAATATTTTGAGTATCTTATGATGTCCTCATGTAACTATAAAGCTAGTTATAGTTATAAGTGATCATATGTTGTTGTTAACTTAATTTGACCCTAAGTTGGCCATACTATGTATAACGTAATATATGTTATGGGCATATGATATAGGCCTTGCTAATGTGTAAAATGGCCAATGAGATAAATGAATGTGATAAGATGGTGTGAAATGTATAATTGGTAAAAATGACATAATATAATGAGTTTAATGATGCCTATATAGTTAGACAACCTAATTTAGATAGGTTGACTGGTCAATTAGGATTTTTAGTAGCTGCTAGCATACATTCGGGTTTGAGACCTATGGGTCATTGATTTATGTGTCGATGGGCATGAGAGCCTATGGGCCTAAGTTCGTTTATGCATCTAAGTATGTGAGAGCCTTTGGGCCTAAGATTATGTACCTAAAGGTATGAGAGCCTTTGGGACTAAGATTACATACCTAAGGGTATGAGAGCATTCGGGCCTAAGATTATATACCTAAGGGTATGAGAGCCTTCGAGCCTAAGTGTTACACATCTATGGATGTAGAGCCTTCAGGCCTAAGATTACTTATCTACGGATGTGAGAGCCTTCGAGCTTAAGTATATGTACCTATAGGTGCGAGTGGCTTCAGGCCTAAGATATCCATTATCTAGTCTTGGTTAGTTGTCTTATTGAAATAGGCATAAGTTAAACAAATCAAAATGACTCAAAATTACATAATTTGGAATTAAATGTTAAACGACATTAATATGGGACAAGTGGACATAAGTATGTTGAAATACATAAAAACCAGTCTTAAGGTGTCTAGATATGATTATTATCATTCATATTTCTATAAATGGTGTAATGATGATTATGATGTGGAAATGAGTCTATAAGTGAATAAGGGCATTATGATTCAAAAAATATACATGACATTATTCCTTACAATGCATAAGTCTAGTATGGTAGCTTACATGTTATTACGATGATGATATGAGATACGTTGTGTATTATAGCCTATAAATGATTGTTATATGATGTTTATGGGATATTTGGCATGTATGATATCTAAAGGCATGACTATTGCTTGAAATGTACATGTTTGCATATAAGACATCAAAATTGCATGTTGTGATATTAAAATCAATAATAACTTATATTGTATATATGGGCATGCTAAAAACTAACCTTTTTACAAGTTAAAGTGATTACACCACTAAGCAAAAGCTCAGCGCATTGCTTGTTTGTGATGTGTAGGTAATAGAAAAGTAGATTAGAGCCAAAGCTTCTACATATTAGGAGATATAAAGATAACCCCTGTATGGGTATTTTGTACTTTTTATAATAGTGATTATAATGTAAATGTAATGGGTTGATAATTAGTGTGCTCTTGCGATCCTAGAAGGATTGGGTCTAATCTGCATTTTGCAATGGGTTTTTGTACTCATATATTATAACTATTGATTTTGCTTTTCTACTCTCGCATGTTTATGTGTTGATTAATAAGTTTACATGTAAGAATGTTGACTATGGAGAGCATGAGGCTCATTATGATTTGTGTTGTGATTGGAGGGTTAGGAGGACCCATTAGGTTACAGATAAGATTATTGATATTATAGAAGTGTTTTTAGGCAAGTAAAAATTTGGGAAAGTGTCTCGGTATAGCTATTATGCTATCAGATTTTTGACACGATGACCCTAATATTTATCTCAATATGCATGACAAAAGATTTTTAATGTTTTATTACATATTTGAGTCAATAAATGTTTTCCTAAATAAAATTTTTAAATTTAAAGTGATTTGGATAACAAAATCGGATATCATTTTGCATGCGTGCATCCCTCCTTTGGGTCTAGTGTACGGATCGAGCAGAGGACACTATAGTAGTAGCTGTTTGGAAACTTCAGTGTCATGAGATGTCAGTCCACAAGGATAACTGTGACATTATACTGATCTTTTTATGATGTATGGTTACAACCACCTTGAGGTCTATGAGGGCTATTACACATATTGAGATATGATATATGATGACAAGTGTAGCCATCGAGATCTAAAATGAGGACCCCTACATAAGCTTTGAGATAGGTGCAGCTGTTGAGATTCTAAGATAGGACTCTTTACAAACATTGAGATTTATGATGGGTACAACCAATAAGGTCTAAAATGCAGGCCCCTGTATAAGTTTAGATCCTGTTATCCAGTGTTTAAAGTATAGTCTTTTGAATATGGGCCACTTATTAGATTAATAAATATGACTCATTTAATGAATTGGTATAAATAAAAAAGGACTTAATATGTATGAATTACGTATAATTATGTTATATGTCAATAACAGGCTATGATGCACATTATAGTGTGATGGTGAAGGAATTCTTGCATGATGCATGACATATGAGGTGGCATGAGGCATGATATGTGAGACTTAGTGCATAAATCATTAAATTCACCACTAAGCATACACTTAGCATATCAGTTGTTCTAATACATAGGTAGTAGATAGTTCATGTAGTTTAGCCACACCAAAGCAGTATAGCAAGTGGCTTATTTTGGGTATATTTTATGTGTTTCAGTTATGTATATTATAAACTTATAGGTGCACTCATGTATAGGAGATGGACCGTATTGTAGTAATAATGATGAGATGTACTATTGTAAACTGATGTTATGTGTTATATGCATGCTGAGTTATGTGAATTGTCATGAATGATGATGATGAATTTTGTGGTGATCAAAAGGATCCAATGAGTTGAATTATGGATGAGATGATTACAGATGTGTCCATTTTCACAAGTCAATTTTTAGATTTTACCTAGACAGCTATTATGCTACTGGATTTTTGGTAAAGTTAGCTTAGAAGGTTTTAAGAGCTTCTAATAATTTAAATGAACTGGTCCATTTAAGACCCTATATGGGATGTAACAGAGTATAATAAGGGTGAATTATGTGAAATCTAGATAATAAAACCATAAGGAGGTAACATTTCTTGTCAGGTTAAATGAGTTACTAGCAAGAGTAGTATTATGAGGGGTGGCCTACCAGGAAGTGACATCTCTTATTCAGTTCAGAAGTGAACTGACTATGAGATGTTACAAAAATAATGGAGAAATTTTTGGTTCCATGGAAAAAGGAGGAGACATTTTTTTGGGGCTAAATTTCCTTTAAATATTTTACATTAAACCTCTATTTATATTAGCGAGTTAATGGCTAAGATCAAAAGAGAGTAAACAAATGTAAGGTTAGGATTTAGTCCATGCATCCCATTTTCTTTTTATTTTTATTTATTTCATTTAATTTAGGATGGCCAAGATCTTATATGCATTATTTGATCCAATGGTCACAAATGCTCCCTACACAAAAATCTCATCATGCTTATCTCATAAATTGTCATTTTTTCTATTTAATTTCCTAATTAATTTTTCATAATTCCACCTATAAATAAATTATGGAACTATAATTTTTATGTTCATATAATTATTCTAGTATCAGGATGTGCAAGTCTCAAATTTTTGGAATCACATTTTCAAGAATTTTTAATTTAATCTTAAAGGGTTACTATTCATTCACGACCATAATCTAGATTTTGTTCTCAATTTTTAACCTTTTATATGGCCTCAAATGTCTCTCAAGTTACACCATAATTCATCTTATAATTTATACAATCATCTAGTCAGGTTAACTCCACTTAGGCCTGGGTGGGACTTATGATCTTGTGAGAAAGCATTGGGCAGGGTAATGAAGAAGACTATCAAGTAAAGGAACATAAGAAATGACCATGAAGAAGACACAAGAGAGTTATTGTAAAGTGAGACTAGTTATGACAAAGAAGAATTCACAAGAAAATCCTTATGAGATGAAAATCAAATTCTTATAAAGCGAGATTCAATATTTGGCAACAACAACTCCAACTCTATTGAAAATTCTTTTTAGCAACGGCAGAAGATTACAGACATGCAGAAGATAAGGAAATCAATGCAGTTTTTCCAACAATGGTGTTAGTGAACCATTGATAAGGACATCGATTGTCTAAGTGAGGGAGAACGTAAGGAGGGCCAGTTTGTCGATAGGCTTACAGGCTAAGTATTATGCCATCGAGCTCAGAGATTGGCCAATTGAGCAATAGTAAGTCGAAACCAAGCAACTAAGGGGAAAAATGGATAATTCTTAATTAATATCATTTAAGTGTCACTATTCACCGAAACTACCTTCCGAACCTTATTCTTTTCACATTTTCATGTTCCTCTCATGCCAAGTTCATATTTATCATCCTTTTAAACATGTTCCTCTCATCATATGGCCACCAAATATTCATTTCCAATTTTGCCCTTCACTTTCTCATGTAATTCCCTTTTTACCCTTTCATCAATTTTTGCTCAATTTTTCACACCAACTAACTCTACTCGATCCGTATATCTATTTCATTCCCCACTTTTTCTTTAAATTTCCATTTTATCATTATGTAAATCGAACCAAAAGTTGAGTTGTGACACATGATGTCTACCCAAACAATTCCACTATCTTGGGACCTTATTTAGACCTTAGTGATCATTCCAACCTTAAAATTTTCATATGCATATAAATCATATACCAACTTAATCTTTTACACCTTTAACCTATTTCAACCATTCATAAAATATCATGCACTCAATCAAATCCATCCTCACTGAAGGTGAAACCATATTTCTTTAAGATGCATCTTTTAAGGTCTTAAGTATCTGACTTATTTTTCATGATAACAGATTCTTGATATATACTTTATTATTTTTTAGTCTTCTTTGTCAAATCAACTAAGAATTATACTGAGTGCAAATGTTGTTTGCCATCTTTTTCTTATTTTATGATACTTATTTCAAGTGAAATAATGGTTGAAAACTTTTAATTCAATCTATGACTATAATTATTTTAATACTTTAACTTAGAATCAATAAATCATATAGCCAATTGAGTAAGTATTAAATTTTGGCTAAATAAATGATTATACCATAAACACTAATTATCTTTATATTGTGGTTTTTTAATAAAATAAAAATTTTTAAGGCTAAATTCCTAATTTGAACTAACTAGAAATATATACACACTTTGATAGGTGTGTAAAGGTTTAACCATGTACATGTTACTTGGTTCTTCATTTTTAAGACTTAGTCCTTTTGGCCCAAGTCTTATCATAGGATGAATCTTGATTAACTAGACCATTAAAGCCTCTAAACTTTAAATGTTTATAGACTTAAATACTTTTTAATTCTCATGTGATAATGAGGATGAGCTCTTCATTCACTTTAATTTAATCCTTTAATCTCAATCATTCAACTTCCTCATTTGTTGCCTCATCATTGCTGGGCAAACTATGGTGAATCCAGGATTAAGTATGTAATGCTCGTAAATTGAGATTTTATGAACAGTACCTTTCAGGTTTAAATAGGGTTCCCCGAGAGCTAGGATACCTTTGTAAGGCCAAGATGACTGTGTACTAGTCATAAAACTTTAACGGGCTAAAAAATGAGGAAAATAAAATAATTTAAAATTTTAGCAGAACCAATAATTCATTTCAGGTAGTAAACTAGTGAATAGTAACTTTAAATTAGTTTGTGCTAGAACAGCTCCGAGATGCACCCGAACAGACCTGAAAATATCATACCCTACAGATCAAAAATTCCAGTGAGTTTATTGGTGAAGGAATTTTAATTTTTTGAGGTTGTTTGATAATTTTTCGAAATTTCTTGTTATAGCGAATGAATGGTAAACCCATTTGCCATTGGAGTTTGGATCTGAAATTCTATGAGGCTCTAAATACACATAATCGAGGATTTTTATAACAAAAGCAATTATTTTTAGAAGCACAAAAAATTATTAAAACTGTCTGAGGTTTAAGATAAAATCAAAATTTTTAGGTCGTTAGATCACCACATGTCACGATCTAACCATGCCACCTATTAAATATATATCATTACACATATGGGAGGTCCATATGTGTAAAAGAAAGCTATCCTCCCTCTCTACCATAGCCAAAAGCCGATGCCACCCTAAAGAATTTCTCTTTCCATTTTTGCTTTCTCTCTCCTCTAAAACACACTTAAATCTTATGAATTTTATATAGATTTAACCCTTAATGACCCCTAGAATCCATTTCTAGCCTTGGAATTCAAGAAAAAGGCCTTAAATGGAAGATATGGCTATAGAGTGAATAATGACTTTTTGGGGTTTAACTGTTCTTTTATTAGTTTTTATTTTTCTTTTGAATAGCTCTAGTAATTCTAAGAAATCCCATGTTCTTAGATTTTGATTTGGAGCTCTATAGGATCTTATATGAATTTTCTAAGTTTAGGGTTACATATGTAAGTTTGAGAAGGGATAATGAAGAACAAAGGGAGCAAAGGCCCTAGCTTGATGGAAAAGGGTGTAATGCTACCCTAGGTATGTGAATTTGATGTAATAGATGCATGCCACGATGTGTATGTATGTGTACATACATGAACATGTGTATAGAATTGTGATTTTGAGTATGATGTGCATGTATGGATGAAGCAAGCACGCCATTATGTGTGATTGATGTTAAAGTGATGATATGTATGTCATTTAGATGAGAAAAGCATGTGTATATGCATGGTATGTATATGGTTGAATGGTATGGCATGTATGTCATGGCATGTGCATGAATGT
>CANXYI010007463.1:0-10920 GCA_948208565.1 Hura crepitans
ATTGGGTAAAAATAGTTGCCAAACTCAAAAAATTTCGGTTCTAAAACCATTGGACTATTCGAAATATTTGAGTATCATGTTGTAACATTTTCAGATTATTTTGAGCAACTTTTTATTTATTTTACGGTTCAGCTTTGCCTGTGGTATTATTCATAAGACACTATCGTAAAATCTTAATTAGCTTTTTTAACCATTCGAATGACTTCAAATTGGCTTCAAACTTTGTCTAAAATTCTCTCATAATTAATACTTCCCGTCAGTACGCTTAGTGCGACTTGGGTTTTAAAAAGTACTATTTACGAGAGTCGGGATTTTCAAGTCATTACATTTCTTCCCCTCTTAGAATAAATGTTATCCTCAACATACCTGGTTCAAATAAATGCAGATACTATTCCTGCATCTGAGCTTCGTTTTCCCAAGTAGCTTTTTTCATGTTGTGATGTCGCCATAAGACTTTCACTAATGGTATAATCTTGTTCCGTAATTCTTTAACCTCTCTAGCTAAGATACTAACAGGTTCTTCTTCATATGACAAGTTTGGTATTATCTCCACTTCATCAGTTGTCAACACATATGAAGGGTCTGATATTTATCTTCTCAGCATCGAGACATAGAACACATCATGAATTTGTTGCAACTCTAGAGGTAAAGCTAATCTATAGGCCAATAGACCCACACGTTCTCTGATCTCGTACGGTCTAATGAACCTTGGACTCAACTTCCCTTTCTTACCAAACCTCAACACCATTTTCCATAGAGATACCTTAAGAAAAACTTTATCACCAACTTCAGACTCGATATCTCTTCTCTTTAAATCCACGTAGGATTTTTGTCTATCTAAAGTAGCCTTCAATCTGTCTCTGATGATTTTCACTTTCTGTTTAGCATCCTTGACCAAATCTGGTCCCATAAGCTTAGGCTCACTCAACTTGCTCCAACATAAGAGAGTTCTACATCATCTCCCATATAACACCTCATAAAGAGCCATACCAAGACTCACTTGGTAACTGTTGTTGTAAGCGAATTCTGCAATGACAAATATCTATCCTAACTACCCTTAAGCTCTATGACACATGCTCGAAGCACGTCCTCAAGTATCTAAATGATTCTCTCTGACTGACCATTCGCCTATGGATGAAAAGCTGTGCTAAAACTGAGCCTAGTCTCCAAAGCATTTTGGATCTTCCTCAAAAATCTCAATGTAAAACAAGGATCTCTATCTATAATGATGGAAGAAGGCACTCCATAAAGCCTAACTATCTCATCAATGTATAGTTTTGCTAATCTCTCTAGAGAGTAATCCTTTCTCGCCGGTATGAAGTGAGCAAACTTGGTAAATCTATCAACCACTACCCAAATAGAATCATGCTTGTTCCTAGTCATCGGTAGTCCAATCACAAAGTCTATAGTACCTCGATCTCATTTCCATTCTGGTATTACTATTGGATAAAGCAAACTAGAAGGAACTTGATGTTTAGCCTTCACCTGTTGACAAGCGAGGCATCTAGTCATATAATTAGCTACGTCTCTCTTCAAGCCTAGCCACCAATAGGCCATCTTCAAATCTTGGTACATTTTTATACTGCCAGGATACATAACATACGGTATATTATGCGCTACTTATAGAATTTGTTGTCTTAAATTCTCACTATTGGGCACACATAATCGGTCATGATAGTACAAATAACCGTCTTCCTTAATCACAAACTCGATAGACTTCCCCTCTTGAATCATACTTAAGATACCTTGAAGTCTATGATCATCTTTCTATGAATCCATCACTGTCTGAACCAAGCTCGGCTTGATTTGTAACTCAGCCAACAAACCGCTATCATTTTGCAGCTTCAAACTAACATGCATTACCTTTAAAGCTGACATAAGCTTTCTACTCAAGGCATCCACAACTTTATTAGCTTTCATAGGATGGTAGTCAATAAGGCAATTGTAATCCTTGATTAACTCCATCCATCTCCTTTGCCTCAAGTTTAATTTTTTCTGCGTCGATAGATATTTCAAACTCTTATGGTCGGTAAAAACATTGCACTTTTCTCCATATAGATAGTGCCTCTATATCTTTATAGCAAACACAATGGCTGCGAGCTCTAAGTCATGTATTGGGTAGTTTTTCTCATAAAATTTTAACTGTCAAGAAGTATAGGCAACAACCTTGCCATCCTGCATGAGTACACATCCCAACCCATTTAGTGATGCATCACTATATGTGGTGAACTCTTTCCATGACACTGGCTGAACTAAAACTAGAGCCTCTGTCAACTTACTCTTGGGCTTGTCAAAACTCTCTTAACACTTGCTATCCTATTCAAATTTCATATCTTTCCTCAGAAAACGTGTCATAGGGGCTGTAACTAAGGAAAATCCCTCGACAAATCTTCTATAATAGCCAACTAACCCCAAGAAATTCCTGATCTCAGTCATGTTCCTTGGTAGTTTCCATTCCATTACTGCCTGAACTTACTAGGATCAACCTTTATAACTTCTGTGGATGCTATATGCCCTAAAAATGCTACTTCCTTTAGCCAAAACTCACACTTGCTAAGCTTGGCATTGAGTTTTTCATCCCTCAAAATCTGTAAAGGCGTTTGTAAATACTTCCCACACTCTTCTCGATTCTTGGAATACACAAGAATGTCGTCGATGAAGACCACCACAAACTGATCTAGAAATGGCCTGAAGATTCTGTCAAGGTCCATAAATGCTGCTGATGCATTAGTTAACCTAAAAGACATCACTAGGAACTCATAGTGACCATATCTAGTTCTGAAAGTCATCTTGTGTATGTCTGCCTCTTTTACTCTCAACTAATAATACCCGGATCTAAGATCAATTTTAAAGAAGACAACTGCCCCTCTAAGCTGATCAAAAAGATCATCAATCTGTGGTAAAGAATACTTGTTATTGATGGTAACTTTGTTCAACTATCTATAATCCACAAAAAGCCCTAAAGAACCATCCTTCTTCTTGACAAATAGAACTGGTGCTCCTTATGGCGAAACACATAGTCTAATGAAACCCTTGTCAAGAAGCTCTTGCAACTGTATCTTTAATTCTTTCAACTCCGCAAGAGTCGTTCTATACAGAGTTATGGAAACTGATGTTGTGCTTGGCATCACCTCAATCCCAAATTCTAACTCCCATTCTAGTGGCAAACCAGGTAGCTCATCTAGGAAAACATCCCTAAACTCAGCTACAATAGGAATTTGACTAACTTCTATTGTTTCCCTTATGGTGTCAACCACATAAGCAAGATAGGCTTTACAACCCTTTTGCATCATCCTTCTAAGCACAGTTGCTAATACTACATTAGTCATACAATCCGATCTTTCACCCAACACTGTCACTTCTCCCGTTCTTAGCTTGTAACATAATCCTCTTCTTTTTGTAATCCATTATGGCATGATACTTGAACAACCAGTCCATGCCTAAGATAAGATTGAACTCATTGAATGGCAATTTAATGAGATCTGCTGAGAAAACTTGTCCTTGTGCTGACAATGGATAGTTTCTATATACTTTATTCACTATAACATGCTATCTTATAGGATTGTTAACCATCATATCAAAACCAAGGTCATCTGATTCTAAACCCTAATCTAAAACTCGTGTAGTGCAGACATAAGAATGTGTGTACTCGAGGTCTATCAATGCTAAAGCAGGTAAATTAAAGATATAGAATGTACCTACTATAACATCAATGGCCTCTGCCTCCTCTCTAGCTCTTATGGCATATTGTCTAGCCAAAGCTCTGCTCTTTGTCTTATCTTTTTTACTAGCCCTAGCTCTACTTCCAGTATCTCTCATGTCCTACTTCTATGAAGGAACATAAGGTTTCACTGGGCAATCTTTCTAAAAATTATCTTCGGAGCCATAACCCCAATAAGATATAAGTCTCTAACATACCCCTAGATGTCTCCTATGGCAAGTCTCACAAACAGGTGTCATAGCACTGCCTACAGTGAATCTAAGAGTGCCCTAAGTCTGAATCTGTGCTCGAGTCTATGTTCTAGAACCCTGTCCCGACCACTGTGATCGGTCTGACTGCTTGGCTTGATAATGTTTGGACTGACCACTATTATGCTTCTTATCAAATGCATGCCTAGAACTACCTTGCCCATGTCCAAAAGATCTCTTCTTAAAGCTGTCTCACTTCTGTCTCAGCTTATTCACCATTTCTGTAGTGTGACAAGCTGCTATCAAGGCTGAAAAGTCTCAAATCTTCATAGGAGCAACCTATTGCATGACCTCTAAGTTCAAACCCTTCTCGAACTTCTTACAATGGTCTTCTTCTATCGCAACCACTGGCTTTGCATATCAACTCAGGCAAGCAAATTCCTTCTCATACTCAGAGATTGTTCTGTGTCTCTACTTGAGATCTATAAATTCCTGGTATTTCTGGTCCAAGTAGTGCTCAGTGACGTACTCGTCCTTGAATTCCTTCCAACAGACATCCCATGTGATATCTGTAGCTATCTTGTGTTCAGTGATTGCTTCCTACCATTTCAATGCTTCTTCAGATAGCATTAAGGAGGCACATGCAGCATCTCATCTTGTGGGCATCACAACTACTACATAATAAGGATTATCTAGTCTAACCAGTATTTAGCTCTACTAGACTCGCCTAACTCTTCCCTCTTAAAGAATTCAGATCCATTCTTAATTAACCTCTCCATATAAATCCTCTAGAATACTGGCTGTTCTTGTGGCACTGAAGGTGGAATATATTAGCAACTGTAGTAGCAACAACCGCTGTCACTTGCCTGACAGAATCTAGCATTATTTCTAACTAAGCAAGTGGACCTTGCTATCTAGAAGCAATATATCTAGCATCACGAGGAGTCATATACTCGGGTTGTGCCTCCCCTTGTCCTATGCCAGAAGGAGCATGACTCTCTACTCTATCTTCCTTACTAGGCATAGCACTACTACTCATATCCCATACCTATAAGCAAGAGAAACAGATTATGAGCCACATACGTAATAGTATTTGATGTAAATGTACTACAACTCTAAAAGTTCTCCTATGCAACCTATAGGTCTAAAGGGAACCCTAATTAGATGCTCTAATACCACTAAGTGTCGCGCCCTCTGCCCAATCCATACACCAGACCCGAACGAGGGACGTGTGCACGCAAAATAATATCTAATTCCATTATCCAAAAATCACTTTAAATTTAAAGATTTTATTCAGGAAAACATTCCTTAACTCAAATATGTAATAAAACATTAAAAATCTTTTGGCATGCATATCGAGGTAAATATTAGGGTCATCGTGTTAAAAATTTGACAGTATAATAGTTGTACTAAGACACTTTCCAAATTTTTACCTGCTTAAAAATGCTTATATACTATCATTAATCTCATCTGCAACCCAATAGGTCCTCCTGACCCTCCAATCATCACATAAAATGCAATGAGCCCTAGGCTCTCCACAGTCAACATTCTCTAATCTACTGCCTTATTACCTATGCAATGCAAATAAGCAGTGCACTAAGCTTTTGCTTAGTGGTGTAAACACTTTAACTTGTAAAATGGTTAGTTTTAGCAAGCCTGTATATACAACACAAGCCATTATTGGATTTAATATCACAAACATGCAATTTCAGTGTCTTATTTGAAAACATGCACATTTCAAGCAATAGTCATGCCTTTAGATATCATACATGCCAAATATCCCATAAACATCATATAACAATCATTTATAGGCTATAATGCATAACCTATGTCATATCATCATCAAAAAAACATGTAAGCTACCATACCATAATTATGCACTTTAAGGAATAATGTCATATATATATATATATATATATATATATATAGGGTCATAATGCCTTTATACTCATAGACTCATTTTCACATCATAATCATAAATACTCCATTTATAGCCATATGAATGATAATAATCATATCTAGACACCTTAAGTCCGATTTTTGTGTCATTTGGCCTACCTATGTCCATTTGTCTCATATTAATGATATTTAACATTTAATTTCAAATTATGCATTTTTGAGTGATTTTGTTTGTTTAACTTATGCCTATATCAATAAGACAACTAACCAAGACTGGATAATAGATAACTTAGGTTCTAAGGCACTCACACCCATAAGTATGTATACTTAGACCCGGAGGCACTCACATTTATAGATGCGTATACTTAGGCCCGAAGGCTCTTACATCCACAAATGCATAACATTTAGGCTCGAAGGCTCTCATACCCTTAAGTACGTAATCTCAAGCATGAAGGCACTCGCATCCTCAGATGCATAAATAAACTTAGGCCTGTAGGCTCTCACATCTTCAGATGTGTAAATAAACTTAGGCCCGTAGGCTCTCATGCCCGTCAGCACATAAATCAATGACCCATAGGTCTCATACCCAAAGGTATGCTAGCAACTGCTAAAAATCCTACTTGACTGGTCAACCTATCCAAACTAGGTTGTCTAACTATATAGGCATCTTTAAATATGTCATTATGTGTCATTTTAACCAATTTTAGTTTTTATACTATTATATTGCTTAAATTCACCATTGGACTCGTTGCACCTTTGCATAGCCTATATATATACACTTGGCCAACTTAGGCCTATTGATGTCCATTACCACCTGTAGGACTCATTTGCTAAGTGTAATGGCATCGAAACACAATAATATATCATTATACCATTCAAAACCCAAATATCAATTCGAACAATCATTTTAAGGCATTCTACCACACTTTACATCCTTTGCACATGTTCAAATCATGCATAATCATACGCACGCACTCCTAAGCACACGGCACACAACCATGGCATACTCGATTTCAACCTGCATATTGCATTTATGAGATTAATACTAACATTCTTACAATTCCATCACTTATAATCACACCAAACCATCATATTCCATGCATGCATAATCTCATTTATCGTAATTTCTAATTATAGCATTTATTACATTTTTAGGCATTTAATTTCATTTATTACTATTATGGACATAAATGCACATAACACTTTTTATGAAATTTTATACAATTTAAGGTGATTACACATACTAATTAAGGTCATACAGCACACCAAAAGATGGCTTAGGCCTTCTCCTTGCCTTGGGAGGCTCGGGTCAACGTTTTGCCTACGAATACAAAAGGGTATGAAAATAAAAAAAAATTAATATAAAATAATATAAAAGTCAAAAAAATATTCTAAACCTAGATATAAGCTCTACAACACCCTAGGAACTTGTGAAAAAGAAAAACCCGAGTGTCGAGAGGTTACTATTCACCTTAGAAAACTTCTCAATTTTTCTCTTAAAATACTCCGCCATTCCTGATGATTTTTATGTATGTAGACTCGTCTCGGGACACTCTTTGAATCAAGTATAATCTTTCGAGTGGGTCTTGTTGTGGAAGAAGAAAAAATCAAAGAAAATAGGAGGGAGAGGGTGTCGATTTTTCTTAGTGTGGAGGGGAGGAGTGTTTTGTTGTATGGTGTGAATAGGAGGAATGAAATCTTTCCCCTATTTATACTTTTTCCATACATAATTTTTTCTTCTTTCGAAAAATTGTTATAACAGATAGGAAAGTCAGTTTTTCCCGATTTCTATTGCCAAAATTCAATAAATTCAAGCCTTAAATCCTCCCAAAATCTTGAGTTCAAATTACGATAATAACCCGAAAAATTAATACATTTTATTTCCTGAAAATTAGATAAAAAATATTTTCCGAACTCAAAAAATTTCGATTCCTAAGCCATTGGACTATTCAGAATATTTGAGTATTAGGTTGTAACATTTTTAGATTATTTTGAGCAACTTTTTATTTATTTTATAGTTCAACTTTGCCTGCGATACTATTCACAGGACACTGCCGTAAAATTTTAATTAGCGTTTTTAACTATCCGAATGACTTCAGATTGGCTTCAAACTTTATTTAAAATTCTCTTATAATTAATACTTCCCGTCGATATGCTTAGTGCGATCCAAGTTTTGAGAAGCACTATTCATCCTGAGAAGTACTATTCACGAGAGTTGGAATTTTCGGGTCGTTACAGTATTACTGGAAATTGATCCTATATTGCCACTTTGCATCATAACTCCCTTGTGGGTTTATGTACCCATGATTGTAATAGATGAGAGGCTGCTTCGATTGCCTTGATAAGATCCCTTGTATATATCTGTGCCCTACATGATTTTTTGTTTTTGCTCAAAAGTTATAACTATGTTCATAGCTTGAACCAAATTGAGGGATCGTTGTATCTCCACCTAAATCCATATTGATTTGATAAGCCCTTATGTTAACATATCCACTTCTTAATCTATCCGCACAATATTGGCATTAGCTACCAACATCTAAAATTGCCACCAGTATTTCTCTACTGTCTTAATCTATTTTAGATTAATTGGCTCACCCAAGCAGTTGCTTCATACAGTTGGCCCAAATCGAAGGCTGTAAAGGTCTTTAAACATAGCCATGATGTATGTGAGTGTTCCTGCTCAATTTGGTGAAACTAGAATTGTGCCTCACTAAGCATATAAAACCTAGTTAGCCCAACCTTGTCACCTTCACTAGTTTGTTGATTAACAAAGAATTTTTTTGCAGCAATATAACTAAGTTAAGGCATCCTCCTTTCCATCAAAGGTTGGAAAATCCAAGTTGGTTTAGCACAAAACCACTATATTGCCAATTGGTTGATTAATTCAAATATCCTGGCTAAAATATGGACTACCATAGTTATTGCTAATTACAACATCTCTCACTTGCCCATGATTTAATTCATGAAGAAGCTTTTGAATTTATAGAGTAAGTATCTAGAACTAAGCAACCATTCACAATTCGAATCGAGTTTCCACCACATCATGACTTCTTCAATTAAGGTTTTCCTCTCATCATTGTCATCCATTCTAGCTATGATGATAGGCTCTGATACCAAATTGTTATGAACCTATGTCAAGGATTGAGTCGGTGGATGATAAATCGAGAAATCAAGTCCAAGTAAGGGATCTAAGCCCTTATTCTCGTTCCTAGGCCTTCCTATTGTTACCTAGTAATGTAACTCTTCAAAGGGAGAAGCGACCTTGGGATTCATTAGGAGAGAACTCTAATCTTTGTATTCTTGTTTCCTAAAAATTAGTTTCTTACTAGGAAATAACAACTAAAATCGTAAAAATTCTCTTCTAACTAGGAAATAACAAATCCTACTTAAACTAGGAAGGTTTTTTTAATTCATAATATCTAAAGAATTTTATTTAAAATATGAAAGTTCTATTAATTACTAATATCTAGGAAATCCAATTACTACATAAACTTAACATAGAAATTATTTAAACTAACATATCATCATCTCCCCCTTGATTTTTATAAGCAAAAGAATTAGAAAAAAAGGTTCAGTTTATATAAAAGTTATATCAATAAACACCAGATATCGATTAACATGTAACGCATGTAAGTCAAGGCTCTATGACTAGTACCACTGAGGCTGGAAAATGTTCCCAAAGTGTCAGGTCACCTTCAGAAGGTTTGAGGTAGGGGCACTGGTCATGAAACTTCGAGGGGCCATAACATGATGAAAATGGCTTAATTTAAAGATTTAGAAAAACCAATAAATCATTTTAGGCTGTAATCTAATGGGTCATAGGCTTAGATAGAGTCGATCTGGGAATAACTTGAGATGTGCCCAGACAGACCTAAAAATGCCATGCCTTAGAGGTTAAAAATTCCCCTAAGTCTAATGGCAAAAGAATTTCTAAATTTTGATGACGTTTGGAAATTTTCTTAATTTCGGGGTTTTTCACATAAATCGAAAAAGTTGGTTAACTGTCTTATTGATGGAATTTGGTTGTGAAATTTTACGAGCCTCTAAATGGGACTAATCGAGGATTTTTAAAACAAACACGATATTTTTAGAGGTCCAAGTGATTTTTAAAAATTCCTTGAAGTTTCTGTCAAAATAGAGTTATTTTGGGATGCTCAGGTGGTATGTGACCCCACCCATGCCACCTCACCACCTATATAAGCCTCCATTTGACACCTAAGTGGCCACTTGGCCATACCCACTCACCACCCCATTTCTTCTCCTTCTTCCTCTTCTTATAGTCTTGACACCATTTCCCCTTTGAAGCCACCATTTTTTATTCATTTTGTAAGCTTTTCCTTTGGATATTACCACCAAAAATCCCTAATTGTGTTTTGAATGGAATTTTGAAGGTTTTGGAAGCCATAAGAGTCCCTAGATTACAAGAAAATCCAAGAGAGCTCAAGGTGTACATCGAAGGGGACTAAAAGGGCAACTTTTGATGTGTATGTAATTCACCCCTTTTTAATTTTTTTCCTAGGGGATTTGATGATTCTAAGAATGCTTATATGCTTAGAATTTGATTTGGAGATGTGTGTGATTTTTTTATGGATTTTTGAAGGTAAGGTGGCGTGAATGGGAGAAAGGAAGAAGTGAAGTGCTTTGTGATTTCTTTCAAGCTTAAAGTGAAGAATTCATCTCTCTTAGTAGTGAGATAAGTTAATTTAAGGCATTTGAAGCATGAATGATGGAATTTATATGTGGTAGGGTTAGAATTCTTGTATGGAAATGGTGGGAAATGTGGCTAATATGTGTGAATTGATGATTTAGACATGTAATTAGGTTAATTTTGTATGTAAGGCATGATTAGAATGTTGATTTGAGGAAAGGAATGCATGGAAGGGTAAGTTCTCCTTTTGGCCATGAGGTTTGAGCAAGGGTGTGTGTGTGTGTATAGCTTGTTAAGGTGATTTGGCATGATTTCTAAGGTATATGACATGAAAGATGCATGAATTTTATGTGTATGTAGTGAGAATTGTAAGTTTTGGTGTGTGCCTTCATTAGGCCAAGAGGTGCCTTAGTGTGTAGGTTAAGTGTATGGCATGTGTGCTTGACATCTTTTATGGAATATGG
>CANXYI010007516.1:0-14134 GCA_948208565.1 Hura crepitans
TATAGATGGCAAAGTTCATCATTGCTTGAATGCCATCCTTGCATACATCAAGTAGAAATTCAAAGGGGGAAATGTAAATTCATTTATGCACATAAGGATTTTAAAGCACAAATGGTTCTGAGCCTTTCATCCCTTATGAACAGCTTTTCCCTTAACCCTTATCCTTATAGCTTCAACCTCTCGTTCTTTTTTTTTCCCACAACCATAGTAGAAACCACAAAAATGCACGAAACTCAATTAGAAGTAGTAATAACACTAATGCACAAGGAATTAAGAAGATTTAATACCTTACCCTTTACAAACTTGAAGAAATCATTTTACTGTAACTTAAAAGAAAATGGCAGAGAAGAAGAAATGTTCAAATTTTGATTACAAGCAACTGTAATAGAATTTTAGGTTATTTATACTATTTAGAACCAATGGCTAGGATCAATCACTTAAATCCAATCCCACTGTCCCTAAAGGCTTATAACCAATTTTCACTTATAGTCTTTATAAAAATTATTTTTATGCAATTAAATCCTCAAAAGCTCGAAAATCCAAATTTTAATTATTTTACGAAAACTTTATTTATTTTGAAATCCCAAAAATATTTTTATTATTTTCTCGTGCATGTAAGCACATAAATTATTTTATTAGCACTTCCAGGCCATATGTGTGGGGTGTAATAATGTGAGTGTGTGACTTATGAAACTATGGGATTGATATTATTTTTTAGCTTGTGATTTCATAAGATGAAGCATAAACTTTTGGTAGATGATGTTTCTATAAAAATCAAGGTTTTAAATGAAGTTTTTAGGACGTATGTTAATTTTGAAGTGTTTTCTTACATGTCAAAAGTTTCGGGTAGTGTTTTAGATAGCTATTAGCTGCCAAATTTTCAGCACCAGAACCCACCTATGTGAATGTTTTAAAGAAATAATATGTTTTAACTTGGTGTGGGAAATCTTTTCATTTAAAAAATAACATAAAATGAAATTTTTTAGCTCACATTTTTGTATGTTACATTATTTTTATGTATTCAGTGATATGTCTTTTGCATGTGCTATAACATTTATGTATTAGGTCCCCTCATGGGATAAGTAATGTTAAAACTCAATTAGATCATTATCAACACTAATCAAGCTAAAACTATAAAGATTGACATCATCACAACCATGTCTATTGTAGCTAATAACAAGATAGAACCACAATCTCTCACCACATCAAATGGTTAATGAGGAACAACAAAAATAACATATAAAAAAGACATAAATTATTAGACTTTTAGTTTTGTTAGGGTAGGGGTAGGAGGGACACTTTTTATCCAAGCTTGCAATAGCTAGGTGAGCTACTTGGGGTTTGAATGACAGATTGATTAGCATTCAAGAAATTAGGGAGTTTTTACTAATTATCCCAAAACTGCCAAAATTAGATCTACACTTGAGTAGGCCTTAACCTAAGATAGAAAGAGATGGCAAATTAAGATAAAATAATGTTATAGGCATGTGCACTTATGAGATAATTTTTTGGTGCAGTACCAAATTATCAAGATTCCTTTTAATATGAAATAACATCATAGCCATTCATCTTCCTCTATCAATCTTAGCCTAATAAGGGAAAGGAAATATATTATGAAGGTTATTTCATTATGAAAATGCTTATTATGTTTTCAAATTCACTTGTTGCAAATGCTTATTAAGTTTTCTATTGACCTTGGGACACAAACACCTTCATTATTACAAAGCAAGGGATCTTCATAATACTTCTTTTCAGAGAAGATTTTCCATTTTCCATAACATTGATAAAGATCTTCTCCTATAGTCTATTGAGTATTATCTGCGAGCTCCTCTACTTACTATCCCCTTCAAAATTTGCTATGAAATCATTTACTCTATCTATTGTTATTTTTGGCAGCTAATAATGTAGCTTGCTCCCTCAAGAACTAACTAAATGATAAATTTTTTTTGTTTTAGCCTTGAGAGCAACTAGAGAAAATGGGAGACGGTATTATTTTGCCCTTTCTATTTTTCAAAAATGTTTTTAGTTCATTTTGACTCTATTTTAGCCAAAACATTTCAAAAAGTGATGCTAAAATGTCCATTTTTATAACACCATTAAATGGACAATAAATTATTGACATGAACGCTAACATGACTTACATGTGAACAATATGACTTGCATGTGGACAATGTGTCAGTCCACATCATCGTCCATATCATCAATATGCCTATTCATAACAAACCCATAGTTTAAAGGACCTAAATTACCCTTGATATTATACAGAGTAACTTTTTTACCCCTTAAATTTGTTTTTTCCAAATTTTAAAAATTATTAATTCTTTATTTACATTTCTATTTTATTTGCAAAAATAATTTTTAAATTCAATAAATTATATAATAATGGAAAAGTACATAATAAATATATAATTTTCTTTTTAATATAAAAGTTAAAGTACAATGTAATATGTAAAAGTTTGTACATAAAATTTATATAAATGCTTGATGGCATTTTATATAAATATCTATTTTAATTTTTATGTAAAAATTTACATATTTATTCTTTTTAAATTAATTTTATGTTCATTTTATTTAAAAAGAAAATGGATAAATTTTTTATATAAAAATTAAATTATAATATTTATAAAACTATACATTTTCTTATTGTGACACCCCTTACCTAATCCATTCACTAGACTCAAATGAGGAGTGACACACACACTGATATTCGAACTATGTTATGAAAAACCATTATAATTTAAAAACCCTTTTTGAAAACTTATATGCAAACTTCAACTCTAAAAAAATGTGAATTAACAAAACCATACTCTTGGTGCACTATTAAGGGGTCCTCATGTTAGAAATCCGACAATATAACAATTGTCCGGGAACACTTCCTAAATAGTAACTTGTCAAAAACAACATTTCTATAAATATCCAATCAAAACATTTTATCTCTATGATCCATCACACATCATATCTCCAAAACTTGCTTAATCCTCCCGATCATTTATACTCACATCCATAACATCATATAGAACATACATAAGAAGCACATCCATCTCAAGTACATTACATATCTATAAACTCAATACTAATGATATATTTTCCTTATCTACCATCACCATACATAACCATCACATTCATCACTTCTTACAAATAGACATATGTAACCTTTAAAATGATACATAATCATATTTAATAAATTACATGACCACACATAGCTTGAAAATCTCATAAAAACCTTATAAAAATTACATAAAGGCTTCAAAATATTCATCAATACTTGTACTCCTATAATAGATGATGAAATCATACAGGTATCTCTTTTACTTCATAACATCCTCATACGTAAACAACCAAATAGCTCTCGCAACAGAACTCTAATCCATAAAAATTGCATGCCTCAAAACCACATTGATGCACTAAGCAAGATTATTTAGTAGTATACCCAATTTTATTATGCTATAAGACTAAAATTCATGCATTACACATAAGGTTGGCTTATATTTTATAGATAGTTAGACATACTAAGATTTCAATGATAAAATACCATAACTTACATTTATATATATATATATGTATCAAACTATGCATTACTAACCCTCTTTATGGAGTAAGGCATAAATGTACTTATGAAAATAAAGATTAATTGAATATCCAAAAATTTATTAGGCACTCATGATAGCTTTAGCATAAGCAAAGATATGCATGGTACAAAGAGGTTATATAGATGCATATAAATTAAAAACTATAACTTACATAAACATCATTAACCACACATGCATAATTTTATATTTTGATAAATCGTTTACACGTCTTAATTTTCATATGCATTAACATTCTTTTATTGTATTATACATTTGTTTTGCCCACATGTAAAAGACATGTATCTAGCATACACTTATATCCTCATGCATTTATGCATTGGTGACAGTTACAACATAAGAAAGAACATTCATAGCATAATAAAGTCATATACAAAAATATAAGCTAGGTATACATAAATATAAACATCATACTGTGCATTGCATAAGAAATATCAATAAAATCAATGATCTCAGGTCAATTAATTTTATACACTTATCTTATCAAGTTTCATTATACAATTTTGTTTAAATTATGCCCATACTTAAAGACACATTCCCAATACTGGATAATGAGACTACAAGCCACATAAGCCTTATCTGGACCATAAAAAATCAGCATTCTAACATATCTCAAAACTTACTATTCATACATGTTTGATACCTTGGTCCAACATGTACATCTTACATAGATGTCATCATTAGAAGTTTGTATATGTCACTTTTATTCACAACACTACTATAGATATTAAACAACTAGCAACACGTATGAAATATAGCATATTAGATATCTAACTTAGCTTGAACATACACATGCATATACATACACACACACACACACATATCCATTTCATACTTTTAACACTAGCATACATATATTATTTCGAATACAACATATTAAACTTAGATATACTAATCGTTTTGAAGCCTAAAATCCTCCAAGATAAGAATAAATCTTCTTCCATTCCATAAGTCTCCTTTTTCCTGAACCCAATTTAGCAGCTATCATCTTAAGATCATAGCATATAACATGCCTCATGTTATCTTCCATATTGAAATTTCTAAGAATACATAACCATAATGCATATTTAGCATATAAAGAAATAGACATCCATGCATTCCTAAGCTTCTTCAATACATATAGTAAATAAGCATGCTAAAAAAAACATAAACTACTTATGCATAATACCATTATTCTCACTTAAACATACATATCTTAGTTTGACATGACTACTATCTTTGCGCTCGAAATCAACATTCTAACATATCTCAAAACTTACTATTCACACATGTTCAATACCTCAGTCCAACATATGCATCTTACATAGATTTCATCATTGGAAGTTTGTATGGGTCACTTTTATTCACAATACTGCTATAGATATTAAACAACTAACACGTATGAAGTGTAGCATATTAGATATCTAATTTAGCTTGAACATGCACACACCACGCATGCACATGTCTATTTCATACTTTCAATACTAGCATACACATATTATTTTGAATACACCATATTAAACTTAGGTATACTAATTATTTTAAGCCCAAAATCCTCCAAGATAAAAACAAATCTTTTTCCATTCTGCAAGTCTTCCCTTTCCTGTACCCAATTCAGCAACTATCAACCTTTAAATCCCTAAAATAAGCTTTCTCTCTCTTCTTCATCTTGCCTTAAATGAATTCCTCAACAAGAACCTCATAAGGAAAATTGCTCAATTAAAACTCAGACAACTCATTGTATCACTGTGGTTACCATACAATCATAAAAAAAACCAAATTCCTTATTCCATCAAAAAACCTTCTCCTAACCATAGAATTTAAATCTACTTTAGTAGTCATACAAATCATACACTCAATCTAGTTGAATACTTTTTCTAAAAATTCAAACACTAAAACATGAAAAACTGACAAAAATCATTAACCTTGTTTGTTTGAAATTTATAACGGTAAATCCGTCCTCAATCTACCGCTGCCACATTGGAACTGCAACATCTTTTTTCCACTTGTTAATAAACCAATAATAGCTTTATAGGCCTTTGCAAACCTCATTCCTACTAGAAATCATAACATCATAATGCAACACAAAGAGGGAGACGAAAGTCATACCGGTGTCGATGTTCGCTATTAAGTGTCCCTTGCCATCGCAGCATTAGAAGGCCCATCATTCACAACCCTTACTCGATTTATTCCTTTTGCTTCTCTTTTATTCTCGATCTCCTCTCTGTCTTCTTCTCTTTCTTTTCCTCCCCCTTTTTTTTTCTCTTTGGCCTCAATTTCCTCTCATTTTTATCTTTCTCAATCTTCCTTTTTTTTACTTTCGATTTTTGCATCTCTTTTTTTTTAATTGTGTGGCTACCGTGTATATAATGTTTTCAAAATATCTTGGATAAAATTCTTCTAATTGTTAATGACTACCTTTTTTCTCTTCTTTATTATTTCATTCTTTGAATTTTATAACATGTTTTTGAATCCAAAAATTTTGATTTTAGGTTCAAAATTCCTTTCGAAATAGTTAAATATCGAGCCATGAAATTTCCATGTCAATATGAGCAAAAACACAAAATTATTAGTTGAACTTTTCATAATATAAGTCTGTTGTAAAAACCTAGGTTTTTTTTTAACTCACTTAGTAACCTCATTTCCAAATCAAATTTTCACCCATGATCTCTTAATATTTAATCCTTTTGTTCTGCCCAATCAGTGTGCCCTAGATCTCAAGGGCATTATTCACAAATTCGAGATTTTCGAATGTTACACTTATAAACTACATAAAAATTTATTAAATTATAATACTTATAAAATTACTACGAAATATTGTAAATTTTTATAAATGTCTAAATTTAATGTTGATGAAAAAAATTATATATTTATTTTCTAATTTTTTGCTCTCATATTTATTTTACTAAAAATAATATTTTTTTGGTAAAAATAGTGGGTAAATTAAAAAAATAATTTTAAAATTTTGAATATATTTTGAAATAAAGAAACTTAAAGTGTAAAATAACTATCTTTCAAAACATTGGAGTCAAAATAGTATATTTAAAATATGAATTTATCATAAATAAGATCCATTGATAACATTGACGATGACATGTGACATATTGTTCATATGTACATCCATATTAGTATCGTAATGTCCATTTAATGTTGTTAACAAAAATAAGCATTTAGCACTATTTTTTAAAATGTTTTTGATAAAATAAAGTTAAAATAAATTAGATGGGCAAGTTTAAAATTTTTTAAAAATATAAAGGTAAATTAGCACTTTCTCCCAAAAAAAAGTATCCATCTATGTGGTTACACGTACTTTCATAATTTTGTGTCTAGCACTATGTGTTTTTGCATGTTGCAACCATTGTTTATGCTAGGGTTATTTATAAATGCATCCAAACCAACCCAATCCCTCAGATCAACCCAGCCCAACCCAAAAAAATAGATTTTAGACTTATTAGACTTATTTGGGTCGGGTTTCTCATATGTCAAAAGTTTTGATGGTCGGGTTGATAAAATTAATTCAGGTCCTCTGCTAACTCGACCACCATTACACTTAAATACCCAAAAATTATCTCCTGGTTAAATTTTGTTATATTCCCCAGAATCCTTAATGGCATGTCCATAGCAGAAGCTCGAAGGCACTACCAAAGGTTTTTCCTTTACCCTCTCCACTCATTTGTTATTCAATGTCGAAGCCAAGGGCTTTAATGGGGCGCTTTACACATTCGCATGCTCTATGTTGCCGTTCGTAGTTAGAGTTGGGTCATAGGGAAGAGAAGGAAACTCTTCTCTTTTGTATTTTAGGGTTAATTCTAATGCTGAGGTAGCGAAGATTGATGGGTCTCAGGTCATTTCTGCAATGCTTCCCTTTGTTATTGCTCTCACTGTAGTTGCTGCTCTTGCTCAACCATCTACTTTCACTTGGTGGGTTCCATGAATTTGTTTGCTTTTCTTTCTCCCTGTTTCTTTTGGATTGTGTTTTGAAATTGATTTTGATTAAGTTTGGTGATTGATTAGTTTTGTTAAGTTATAATTTTGGTTTCAACCCTTTGGAATTGTTTCAGTTGCTTTACTAGGTCGTGCTTGGTCTGAGATTTAATTATTGATTCTAAAATGTTTTCAAAATGCCGTTTACTAAACTACTAATTTTCCACTATTTTCTGGGAAGGTACGAGAATGGTCATCTATTAAGTTGCTCAATTGATTCCGAGTGCTCTCTCATTAGGGAGCTACTCCATTTTAGTGACCGATTGTTTGATCAATAAATGGGTACTTTATAAAGTTTTCTTTTGGGGCATCTTAGATGATGGACATAGGTTTTCATGAAATGTCTAATAATTTAGATTTGTTTATGGAACGAACCCTTAGCAATTACTAGTATCTTAGTTATATGGTAAGATAGGCTTTTATATCACAAGTACTTGTTTAAGTTTATTGAATTGGAATTGGGTGGAAGAATAATGCATGCTTGATTATTTAAAGATATTGTTGTAAGGTTATGTATATGGATGTCATCTGCCTGAGGGATCAATGTGGCGGTGATAGTGATTGTAAGGATGGTTTTGCCTTCTATATTGTTTGTGTTTGATTGGAACTTCCTGAGTTCCTTTTATATTTCATATGGTCCTTAAGCTTCTTTGCCAGTAATACTTCTTTTTTATTTTTCTGTATTTTAATTCTAATATCCTTGGTGCATTGCAAATTAAATTTATTTCTTATTTTCTTTCTGCAGTCCTATTGTTAATTGCCTACACCTTCTTTACAGCTTCAAATGCCAGATTTGCAAAGGAACTTGTCACCATACTTGAGGAAGCTGGGCAAAAGATCAGTCCAGAATTAGCTGCCATGGGTCGTGGTGCACCTCCTCCTCCATCAGTTGTCTGATTAGAATTCCTTTTTCTTTTCATTTATTTGTATGTTGTGCATTTAAGGCCTTATCTTGTATCTTTATCAGGTCATGGGGGTTACTGTGATCGTGGGAGGGGTTACAGTGGTGGCCGTACCCGGAGTTAGTTTATGACCTCATTGACCACTAGTGTCAACCATTGAAGGAAAGCTTGTACGACCAAAAATAGAGATCTGCAGATAAACTATGTTCTCTTCATCTGGTTTTTTTTTCTTGTATTCTACGGTTTACCTGCCGATAAATATAGGGCTTGTTAGCTCTATGTATGATAAAAAAACCTATGGAATTGTAAACAAAGGATGGTAGATGTGTACGAAAGCATTGAAAGTCACAGTTTTAGTAATTAATAGTACAGTTGAAACTATATGATTTTATTGTAAATATAAATACATATATAATGGTGTGAATATATTTTGATAGAATTTTAATCATATAATTTTAATATTTTTAGTATAATTATTTATTTGCTTAATAGTTCATATTTTATTTTTTTGGATAAGCAAAATAGAGATAGAAAGAAAATATCATTAAAATTAAAATCATAAAAAAGTAGCAATTCAATTTACATTTAAACCATTTTAAATCATATTAAACCATTTTCAATCATTATTGGGTTGGGTCGGTTTTTTATACTTAAACCTTCTTAAACCATTATAGTGCTGTTGGTTGGTTTGGTTTGAATTTTCATCTAGTTTTATCCAAATCAACCCATAAACACTCCTAGTTTATGCCTCCAAAAAGCAGATTTACTGGAGAGTGCTTGCGGAAATGAAATAGCAGGATGTAGCACTAAAGTTTTGAGATATAAAATAAAAATCAAAAGTGCAGGTTGCAGGAAATAACATAATAATGCTTTTCGAGGTCAACCTCCATAATTTAATAATGTCTAGGTCTTTACCACACAAATACAAGAAAGAGCATCAGATGTAAAAAAAAAAAATCATATATTTTTCGTGTGTTTTAAGAATGTAATGCATTTACATCCCCAGACAATAAAAATATAATGGAAAGGATACTAGAGATTCTCTTTAGAATTAAACATTATAAAGAAAATAAATACTAACATTATAGGTGATTATCTCCATTAGGAGTGTTCAAGGGTTGGGTTGAGTTGGATAAAATTAGAGATAATCCCAAATCATTTCATCCAAGATGAATATAATGATTTAACATGGTTTAAATGTAAAAAACCAACCCAATCCATTATGATTAAAAATGGTTTAATATGGTTTAGAGTGGTTTAAATATAAATCAAACCGCTTCTTTATTTTTATGATTTTTAATTTTCAGTATAACTCTGAATTACAAAATAATAGAAAGAACATTCCAAGTTGGGGTCTACATAGAATACAAAAAATTTGAACCGAACCTAAAAACCGTCTCAAAATATTTCAAACCATAAAAAACTGATTTTTTTAAAAAAAAACCCATCCCAAGTCCTGAACAAAATTTAAATTTGACACAAGACAGAAATTAAATATTAATCAATTCAGTCCCGACCCGATTATCCGTTCTGAATCAATCCGAACAAAAAATAGGACATTCCAAATCAATATATTTTATTAAATATATTATATATAATTATATATTATACATAGTTATGTATAATATATATTTAATAATAATATATAATTATATGTTATATAATTACATATTTTTAGCTAAATTTATAATATCCTTATATTATATAATAATATATAACTAATTATATATAATACATATAATATTTTTAAAAACTTAACAAAAAAATAATTTTTTAAACACTAATCTACCTTATCATTTAGTGATTTACTAATTACAATTACTGTACTTCACATTCATACTGACATTTATAGCCGTCCCATCCCATTTTTCCTTTTTTTTTCTTTTTCCAGTTAATGTTGAATCTACACTCAAAGGAAAATTACAAACTTGTGAGTACGGTGCAAAGGAGTTTTGAAACTATATAGGGCCATTATCTTATTACGCTATATAAGGTTGAGAATGATTCGATTTTCAATTTATGATCAAATCGAATAAAAAAAATAAAAAATTGAAGTTTTGAAAAAAATGATTTGTTTATTTAATTTAGACTTTTTATACACTTATTTAAATGAACTAAATTTTTTTAAGACAACTTTTTACTAAAATCTACAATCTATATATTTCAAAGACTATTTAAAACAATAAAATTAAACACAATACCTAAAATATTTGTATGGAAAATAGTAATACTAATTACCTAAAAAGGCATAGTAATTAAAGATTACAATTCAATACATTCAATAGTTATATATTACAGTTCAAAAAATAAATAAAACAAGCAGTCTCCTATCATGTTGATTTTGATAATTTCATTACAATAAAAAATATAAAAAATAAAAAAATTGTTTATATTTAATGCATAAAGTACAAACCAGAACCATTTAAATTGAAGATAAAAAGTAAAATTGTTGTATAAATAAATAATAATATTAAAAAATAAATGGTAAAAAATCACAATTTTATATATTACTTAAAATATATTTATTCTTGATTTCTTTTAGATATATTGTCTGTTTATTTTTGTTAATTAATTTGTATTTCATTATTATAGAGTATAATTTAGGTATATATTTACTTTTTTTTATAAGTTAAGATTGTTATATTTTTTGGGTGATTAATAAAAAAAATAAATGTTTCGTGTAATTTAATATTTAGAATAATAAAAAAATAAATGATGAATGCAATGCAGTATTTTTATTTAGAATAATAAAAAAATGTTCATTTGAATAAACTGAAAATTACTGTGATTTATTTGGTTTTAATTTTTTTACCTATAATTTTAATATGCTATAAATATAAATATTAACCTATAATTTACGATAGAAATATATTATATTTTTAAGTTCATATAAATATAAATATTAAGTTATTTATTATATTATATTAAATAATTATGTAAATTATATATATTATATTATTATATTAAATAATAGTGCTTTATAGAATTTTTTGGGATTACTGTAATTGTGTTTTCAATTGGATCTCTTTGATGCTTATTAATATTTTTATATATTTATTCTACGAATCAAATCAGTAATTTGTTATCAGTTTCAATTGAAACAATTGTATTGTCATTAACTTATTCATTTTGATTTTATAATATGATTTTGAATAAATTGATCAAGTGTTAAAATTTATTGATTTTATGATTCAAAAATAGCCTATTATTTTTCAAAATTTTGAATTAATATGATGTAAATGTAAATACATTATTATATTTATAATTCTTTTAATTTTTTATAGTGATATAAATATAAATTTAGGATAAATATAAATATATATATAGCGGTGTGAATATATTTTAATAAAATTTTAATTATAGGATTTAAATATTTCAAGTATAATTATTTTTTATTTATTTAATAATTTATATTTTATTTATTTTTTATAAGTAAAATAGATATAGAAAGGAAATATCATTAGAGTTAAAATCATAAAAATAAAAAAATAATTTAATTTATATTTAAATTATTTCAAACCACATTAAACCATTTTTAATTATAATGATTTGAATCAATTTTTTAAATTCAAACCGTTAATTTTACCCAATTTTAAACACTCCTGATCTCCGTGACCTCTACATTAGCAAGTACATGAGCTAAAGAAACAAGATTATCATTGACAGATCAAAGAAAAAGCAAAAAATTCTCATCCGGGCCATATAAAGAGGTATGAAGTATGTTCACCTAATGAAGTCTTTTAAATTTGCGTTCTCCAGTTTGAAATAAAAAAAGAAGAAAATCATATTTCCCTCTTTTTCTTACTATGAAATCCATTATCTTACCTCCTCTTGGAGTAAATACAAAGATGTGGCTACCTAACATTAGCCAGTTTGAGAGAGAAAAGAAGAATCTATAGAATGTAAATTTTTAAACTAAAGTTGTATCATGATCTTTGCTTGTGATGAAGAAGAAGGTTAAACTTCGAGAATTCAATTTGACCTGAATTCAATTTCATAGAACAGAATTTAGTTTGACCTGTTCATTTGTGCAGACATTCAAACATGTGTATTACCATTTCACATGTTGAAGAGTCATGATTATTCTATGAAGTATATTTGCATTTCCTCGTTGAATTTGGTGTTTGCAGGCTAGCATCAACTGCCTGTCCTTATCTCTAATCTAGTGTTAACTAATTCTACGCAGGCAACAGAACATCGAGACATGAAATTTGAAAACAAGTAAGCAAACACCAAAATGATCAAAATGAAACGGCACATATCTAATCGAAAGCTAAACACGAATAGAGAAAAGGGAAAAAAAACCTCGAGAATAGCACAAAAGAAGCACAAATCTAAAAATGATACCTGCATACAATAGCAATATGAGTAGGTCATCAGCTGAGAATGCCACTAGTAGTACAAGCAGCGTAGAAAGCAGGACTGTACATCTCAATCCTGCCAAGCTCACTGGAAACAGGGATCACGAGGCTGCCGCTCTTCCTTATGATTGTCGGCGACTGAGAGATCAACGGCTGGGCGAGGAGCTTAAGGGAAAGGGTTTTAGCAAAGCAAGAAGAGTAGAGAAAGTTAGGGATTAGAGATTGCTTAAAGGAATCGATGGAAGGAAAGACGGAGAAGAAGAAATGCAGGATCAAAATAGAGGGAGATGAAATAAGAGAGGAGAGGGGCGTTAGGTGACTAATCTCCTCTCGCTATCAAATGTTGTGATAAAACTAGGCTGCTGTGGCTGCTGGTGGAGACGAAAAACGGAAAGACATTTTTGCTCTCAAATTATTCAAATAATTTATCAATAACAGATCTTAATTAATTAGAGCTTTCAAATAAAATAAATACAAATCATATTAAGTTAATTTAATTTTAATGTTAATAATTAAAAGAAAATCTTAATACAAAAATAAATCAGAATTAAATTCTAATTGATTTAGAAAATACCAATTTTGAGGATAACTATATGCATTAAGTTTATATAAATACTTTTTCCTTTAGAATGAATTTCATACTTTTTCCATTAGAATGAATTTCATGCATAGACATTAGAAATAATTTCATATTTAATTTGATTTCAAAATCGAAGATAATTATATGCAATTTCACCACTAAAGTGCCAGTATTTATAGATAATATTTCAATTTAAATTCAATTTTTTCAGAGAGTTTACGATTTTTTTTTTTACTTTTTTAAGAATTATTTTGTCACACCCTCATCCGATTCTGGGAGAAACCCGATAAGAGCGCAACTTCTCTTAAGATCACCAATCCTTAAATTATCCTAATAGTCTATTCGTTTAACTTTTACACTTTAATCTCTTTATTATGTTGCTTCTGAAATTTTCCCCTTTTTACATGATTCACAAGTTATAGCAACCAAAATGCATTTAAAAATTCATTTGCTGTTGTAAAGGATTTTACAGAAAATAAGACAACACAACAGCTGTCTGGGTAAAAATTCAAAAATTTTCCTGCATAAATAAGCACTTCTATGATATTATTCAATCGCTTCCATACTCTTGGACTCTCTGGTCCTCCCTATCTCAACTCCAGCATTTTAACACATGCACAAAGTTAATATTTTTAACATTTAATCAGAGGGTCTTAGACCCATTTCCACAATAGTTCATGCAAATACATTCATACAATTCTTTTCATAAGTTTCATATGTCATTTAAAACTTTTACATTCA
>CANXYI010007571.1:0-15113 GCA_948208565.1 Hura crepitans
TGCCTAGTCAAATACTAAAAAGAACCTTAAAAACTAAGTTTAATTTGGACTTAAAATAGTCCTAAAAAAATAACTTCAAAAATGGTCGAAATGACTTATAATTGTTCAGTTGACCTCTACCTAAACCAAAAATGTCACTGGACCAAAAAGCATTAACTTTTCAAGGGCAAATGCCATGATAAATCATACCATAAGACACTTGGATATTTGCTCATAATGGGCTAAAATTTTCTAATGAAATTTTACCTAGTAAAGCCAAAAAGTGGCTATACTAGTCTGAATAAATTTTCGAAGTGTAAGATAAAATTTTTATCTATATGTTTTTTAGACTTAATAATTATAAGAATAATTTTAGCTAATAAATGAAGTTAAATTAAGCTACTTGGCCCATTGGTTAGACACCCACTAGATGAGTTGATTAATCAACTTAGGGTTTCACAACTGCTAGTTTATTGGTGGCTGAAGAGGTCTACGGACTAATCTCCATTATGTCACCCAGTCCTTAATGGCATCTATTGGTTGTTAGAGAGGTTTACGGATTGATCTCTATTATGTCACCCAGTTATTGATATTTTTTTGTGGTTGGGGAGGCCCACTAGCTAATCTCCATTATGCCACACAATTATTTTTATTATGTCTAGGGAGGCTACGGCTAATCTCTATTAGGGTACACATGCTGATGCAGTGGTGTAGGTCTAGAATGGAGACCACTGCACTAGTTTATTATCCCTCTAGATCCAGTGTCTTAAAGTGTCGTCTTCTAGGTCAGGCTAGAGAATTAAATTGAGTAAATAACCAGACTAGTTATGAACATTAAATTAAGTATAATGGAATAGTATTTCCTAAGTTTTGACAAGATACAAGCTAAAGGGCATTTTAGACATTTTGTGCAGATGTGCTAGATCAATTAGATAGAACTACGTTAAGTAACAAGTAGAATAATTATTAAGATTGAAGTTTAAGCTTATTAAAGGACTTTTACACAAAAGATAGTAAAATAAAGTCAAATGGAAATTTGGTAAATTTTCACAAATAGGTGAATAAAGTAATGTTTGGTAAAGCTTACTAATTAAAAATAATAATAATTGTCTCAAAGTATTTATTTCAGTCAAATATGATATTTTCATACCAGATAAATACCTTAAAGGTATTTTAGTAATTTGTCACCCCAGTGAATAACTAAGTTATATAATCAAGTAAAAATTATTCTAAAGCTGTTCAAATAAATTACTAATATTATAACATGATTAAATTGCTTTAAGTTCACCACTGAGTATCTTGTATACTTAGCATACCGATTTTGGTGAGCAAGTACACTACAGCGAGACTTACCTCGTAAAGCATGACGATAACAATTTAGAGGATATAGGTGAAGACTTTGGATGAAATTATTATACAATTAGATATCTATGTACTTAGGTGGGAAATGGGTAGGAAAGTGTATTTATACTTTAGAAATGTAATGTAATTAAGTGAATATGACTCACTAATGTTAATTAAGTAATTGTACATGTTCTTTGGTGAATGAATGATTATATATGATATGTGTTATTGATGTGAGCCTGAGGCTCTATGTTTGCATATTTTATCTATGGCCTAAGGCTTGAGTTTGGTATGTGTTAGAAGATGATGATGATAGGCTAAGAATGGGGGACCAGATGGGTTTAATTGTGATAAATTGCTTATAGAAGTGTTTAAACAAGCTTGTTCAAACTTTGGGATAGGACTTGGGTAGCCGTTATGCTGCCAGATTTTTAGGTGATAATTGAGTGTTAGTAGATTTCTTCTGTAATGACTGGATCATATTGATTTTAACCTAAATGAACTATAGGAACTGATGGAAGTGGTTTTAGAGTTAGATAGCACAATCTAGAGTGAAATTAGTAAAAGTTAAATGAATGACCTTAGGAGAAATTTTAGGATGGGTGACCTGGCGAGAAGTACACTGCTTGTTGGGTTTCTTCAGGAATCTAATAGGGAGTGTCACACTATGAGTTTTTGGTAATGCCATTAGGGCTTACCAATGCACCTGTTGCTTTTATAGCCCATCCTTCGGGCAACTAGACCAGTCATTTTGGTACTATAGAAAAATTTTTTTTTCTTAGCCTCGAACAACATAACAGTTCAGAGGAATTAAAACTTAACTCTATGATATCCATGTACTCTATCAAGGAACCATGATCATTTGCTCTGATACCACCAAATGTACACACCCCCTACTAAATTCTTGAAAAAAACCAATAAGCGGCACACCTCTCACCAGGTCACCCATCCTAAAATTTCTCCTAAGGTCATTCGTTTAACTATTACTAATATCTCTCTAGATTATTCTATCTAACTCCAAAGTCACTCTTATCAGTTCTTGTAATCCATTTAGGTTTAAACCAATCTGGTTTAGCTATTACTAAGGAAAATTGATATCACTTAGATGTTACCTAAAAATTCGGGAGCATAACAGCTGCCCGGATCCTATCCCAAAATTTAACCAAGCCAGTTTAAACACTTCTATAAGTAATTCAACACACCTGGACCCATTTGGTCCCCCATATTCAGCCTAACATTAGCCTATGCATACATCAAAACTCAGGCCTTAGCCCACAGATAAAATATGTAAACATATAGAGCCTCCGGCTCACATCAGCATCAACATCACATAAAATCATTCATTCACTAATGAACATGTATAATTACTTAATTTACATCAGCAAGTCATAATCAGCTAATTACATACATTTCTAAAACTTAAATACATTTTCCTACCCATTTCCCACTTAAGTACATAGATATCTAACTATACAATCATTTCATCCAAAGTCTTCACCTGTATCCTCTAAACCACTATTGTCATGCTATATGAGGCAAGTCCCGTTGTAATGTACTTGCACACCAAAATCGATATGCTGAGTATACGAGATACTTAGTGGTAAACTTATAGTAATTTAATCATGGTTTATATCATTAATTTATTTGTACAATTGAGGAAATAATTTTACTTTATTGTATGAATTAATTAACAATTAGGGTGCCAAATTACTGAAAACCCCTTGGGTATTTTTTCTGGTCTGAAATAGTATTTTGACTTATTTAGATCATTTTAAGTGAGGATTATTACTTAATACATACATACTTTGTAAGAATCACTTAATCTATCTCAAAAGTGAAAAATTACTAAAATACCCTTTTACTAGATTTTTATTAATTTTCCTGAAAATGTCATCCATAAGCTTAAACTTTATCTTATATGTTTATTTTGCTTATTACTTAACTTAATCTGCTGCAATTGATCTGACACATATGTGCAAACTGTTCAAAATAGCCTTTAGCTTGTCTTTTCTATGAAACTTAAAAAATATTGTTCCATTATGCTTAATTTTTTTATATTCATAATTAGTATGATCATTTACTTAATTTAATTCTCTGGCCCAACTAAGAAGATGACACTTTAAGACATTGTATCTAAAGGGAAAATAAACTGGTGTAGTGGTCCTCATTTTGGACCTATGCCTCTACACCGACTTGTGTGCCATAATGGAGATTAGCCATAGCCTCTCCAAACATAAGTAATTGTGTGGCATAATGGAGATTAGCCTGTAGGCCTCCCCAACCATAAATAAATATCAATAACTAGGTGACATAATGGAGATCAGTCCATAGACCTCTCCAGCCACCATTAAACACCAATAATAACTGGGTAACATAATTGAGATAAGTCTATAGACCTCTCCAACCACTAATGAACTAACAGCTGCAAAACCCTATGTTGACCGATCAACCCATCCAGTGGGTATCTAACCAATGGGCTAAATAGCTTAATTTAACTTCATTTATTGACAAAAATATTCTTATAATATTTAGATTTCAAAAATCAATAGGTAAAAATTTTATCTGATATTTTAAAAATTTATTTAGACTAGTAGAGCCACTTTTTGGCTCTATCGGGTAAAATTCCAAAACAACTATTTTTAGGTTTGTTGTTGCCAAAATTCAAGGTAACTTATATTATGATTTTTTAGGGCATTTCCACTTAAAAGATTAATACTTTTTATCCAGTGACAGTTTTGGTTTAGGTGGAGGTCAACTCGACAGTTATAAGTCATTTTGACCACCTTTTAAAGTCACTTTTTTTGGGATTGTTTTAAGTCTAAATTAAGCTCAATTTTCAAAGTTCTTTTTAGTATTTTACTTGACACTAGGACAACTATAATTGGGCTAAGTCCATGGCTAAAACATAGGCAAAAAGCCACTAAAACTTGGTTAATTCCATGGCCAAAATCTAGGCATAATGTTGACTCAAACTGGGCCAAATCCATGGCCAAAATATACTTTAGGACTAGCCTCTCAAGGCATAAATAAGGTTTAACTTATTAGTTCATTTGAAGTCGCTATCTTAAACTTTAATTATATGTTTTAGTCTAAAACATTCTTAGCCCTTTTGAGGCATATTTTCAAATGTATATTGTGATATTACTATGTCATATATTTAACTGACTCTATATCTATTTCATGCCCATAACCAAGCTAAAATAATATACTTAATTAACACTTACTAGTATTAAGCATCATATCAAATTACCTTACCCAGTGTCATCAAGTACTTAAGGAAATTAAACTAACTTTCCATTCTTTTCCACATAATCACAACATTCAATCATTTTCACATGCCATGAATTCAAATGTGGTCATATGCATCTCAATCTAGCCAAGTTGGTTAAGGGACAAGCAATATTTCTTGAAAACTATTCATTATAGCTCATGGGTACAAGCAATTACACACATTCCACAATGATTTCTTTTGCCAACTTTACTTAATTCATATCCTAACATGCCAAGCACCTTCTAAATCCATCATAGGCACCAAAATTACTTATTTAAACATCTATAGGTAGCAAATTCCAGTAAGCATTATGAAGCAAATTAAGTAACTACTTATAAACACTATCCACAATTCCATTAAAACTCTAGGTAACCAATACCACCAAAAGGGAATTCAAGCTTATATATAACATTCCAGCCATCCTAAGTTAAGATTTACTAGCCTAGGCACCCATACACATGAAGAAAGGGTTGAAAGTCCACTTGCAAATCACTTTCTAGTTGTCAATCCCATCTAAGGTTATGCTGTTAGCCTAATTCTAGCTTCTATAGTGAATTTTTTCTTCCTCTGTGAGCCACTAATTGCCATCCAATAACCACCAATTTCTTAGATGACCATCCAGATGTTAGCTATGTCTTAGCATAAAAAATCACCCAAAAACCCCTAAAAATGAGGTAGATATAGCCATGAACTCACTTTACATACACTATTCTAAACTGTTCTGAACCAGCCCCCTTCTTTGAATTTTTTCTCCTAAACCACTACTTTTTTTGGCTTGACTTTTTTGTGGTGCCTAACATCTAGAGAAATTTTTAGCCATTGGAATCACCTTTTTTAGTTGTCGGAGCAAGAAGTTATTGCCTGTGGACTGAAGAGGTGGTGTCGAGAATTATAGCAAAAATGGGAAAATGAGTTTCCTTTGTGTGAGTGGAAAAATCCACTTAGCAAGCTTCCCATGCCATTTCTCAACTTCCATGCCCATATGGCATGAAGTGGGGCCCACCTTGACATGTCAAAGGTGGTCCCAGTAATTCCCGAACCATCCCAATTTTTTAGCAAAATTTGAAAATTCAAAAAAATTCACTATGACCTCCAAAAATTACATTGTTTATTTTAAAATTCCTATCTTAGTCCCCTCTACTTGGTTATAAATTTTTCTAGCCAAATTCCACCAATAAGACAATTTTCAAACTACTTTGATTTGCGTGCTAATCTAAAAAATTACGAGAATTTGCAAATGACCTCTAATTTCCAAAATTCCTTCACCATTAGACTCAGTGTAAATTTCTAGCTTCAGGGTCCAATATTTTTGAGTCCATCTGGGCATATCTCGAGTCAGTCAAGCCTAAAAAATTTTTATTGCATTGATGGAAGGTTTCAGTCTGAAATGAATTGTTAGTTTTGCTAAATTTAAAAATTTTTCCTTTTTCATCATTTTAGAGACCTTTGAAGTTTTATAACTCATGTCACTACCTCAGTCCATGTGCAAGTGACCCATACCTTAGGTGCACTTTTCAGACTCTGTGGCACTATTCATAAAGCGTCGAGAGACGGGCGTTATAGTTATAATGTGTAATGTATGTTTATGTGATTTTAAATGTGGGTATGTAATTGAATTACTTGCAAAATAATGAGGAAATACGTACTAGGCATGATGGAAGAAAGTGGCTGAGAGCTCATCTCTAACTTAATAAGGTGCATGGTATGTTGTGATAGTTATGCTTATTATTTAAGAATGGCAAGGTACATATATTTAACCTAGTATACATGAATTAGGGATATAACATATGTTGAGATTGGTTGATGTATGGTACCTTGAGAGCCTAGTAGTGTTCGGAGCATGTACTATTGGTAAGTGAATTGAATTGGCATGCTAATGAATATGCTTGTGTATATTTATTTTTACAGTAGAGAGACAAGATAGCATATGTGGAAAAAGGCATGGAAATGCATGATAAAGGGTAAGAAAGTGTTGAACCCAAGAGCTATGTGAGGAAAGTGATGAAAAATGCATGTATTCAATAGGCCTAAAATAATTTATCTATGTAAGCTACTACGGCTTAGATTATCTGGGTATGAATTCAATCATTAGATAACTTAGATGACATGTAATATAAACAAAGAATGGTTGAATGATGACCCCTAAAGATTGACTTGAAATCTAATATGTAAATTTGCCTTTAAGGGCTATGGCTCAGGAATGATTTGTGCACTAAATTTTTTTTGCCTATATGGGCTAGTATGGTGTGATATTTTTGCATGGCTTATAAAAACCTTGACTTGATCAATGCATATATCATGATAATGTTTTAATTATACTTTATAAATGTGGCTTTAAATGACTAAAAGGGTGAAACTAAAACATATGTTACTGGTCTAGAAGTAATAACTTAAAATTGACTTGAAATGAACTATATAATTGAATATTTCTTTATACCCTTAGGGCTAGAATTGAAACATATGTAAGAATGGCAATTATGCCTATGTTTTGGCCATGGAATTGGCCCAGTTGTGTTTGGCTTTGTGCCTAGAAATATTCTTAAAAAAAAGTTGAAAACTATGTTAAATTTGGACTTAAAATAGTCCTAGAATTATATATTGAAAAGTGGTCGAAATGACCTCTGATTGTTTAGTTGACCAATACCTGAATAAAAAATGTCACTAGATAGAAAGTGTTAGTTTCTTGAGAACTAATGCTATGTTAAATCATAACATATTAAACAATTGATTTTAGCAAGAATAAGACTTAAGATTTATTTTGAAATTTTACTTGGTAGAGCTAAAATGTGGCTATACTAGACTAGTAAAAAAAAAGTTTGTGATAGAAAATTTTAACTATATATTTTTGGAACATAAATATTATAAGAATATTTTTGGGTAATAAATGAACTTAAATTGAGCTACTTAGCCCATTAGTTAGATACCCACTAGATGGGTTGACTAGTCAACTTAGGATTTTGCAGTTGCTAGTTATCTAACATTGAGGTAGTATCTATTGGTGGCTGGAGAGGTCTATAGATTGATCTCCATTATGTCACCTAGATGATTGATGATATTTATTGGTGGTTAGAGAGGTCTACGGATTGATCTCCATTATGTCACTTAGTTGTTGATGATATTTACTTGTGGTTGGGGAGGCTTATAGGCTGATCTCTATTATGTCACACAGCTGCTATTTACTTGTGTCTAGAGAGGCTATGGCTTATCTCTATTATGACACACATGCTGATGCAGTGGCATAAGTCCAAAATGGGGACCACTACACTAGTTTATTTTCCATTTAGATCCAGTGTTTTTAAGTGTTGTCTTCCTAGTCTGGCCAATGAATTAAATTAACCATAATTGGATAATTTTTCTACGTAATTGATAAAATACCGACAAAAAAGGCATTTTGGACATTTTACCCATATATTGTCAGATAAGTTGATTAATGTCAAATATGCATGTTATGAATGTAATAACTACTTTAATAAAATTATATGAGTCAAAAGGACTATTTCAAGACTTATAAATACCTTAGGGCTAATTTAGTAATTTGGCACCCTATGGTAAAATTAAATCACATAAAAAAGTAAAAACTAGTTATTAACTATACAAATATGGAAATAATATATTACCATGATTTAAATGCTTTAAGTTCACCATTGAGTATCCTGTATACTCAGCGTACTTATTTTAGTGCATAGGTACTCTGCAATGAAATCTTACCTCATGAAGCATGTCGACGAGAGTCTAGATGATAACTATGAAAGAATAAGAATCAAATATGGTATAGTTTGGATATCCATATGCTTAGATGAAGTTGGGTAGAAACCATGATTTCAAACTCTGTATATGTTATGTATATAAGTAAGCATTAAATTGTGGATGTAATTAAGTAGTCTTACATATTTTCTTGTGAATGTTTGTTCAGCTATGATGTTTGATGTTATGTGAACCTGAGGCTCTATATATGCATGTTTTTATTTATGGCCCGAGGCCCGAGGCTCGAGTTTGATGTGTGATAGTTATTGATGTTAGGCTGAGAATGGGGGACCAGATGGGTCCAGGAGATGTGATAAGAAATGTTAAAATGTTTATAGGTGAATAGAATTTTGTGATAGTGACCCAGACAACTATTGTGCTATCAAATTTTTAGATAATACTAGATTGTGTCAGATTCTCCTTGTTATGGCTGAACCATAAAGATGCTAACCTAAATAGGTTCGTGCATATATTTTTCCTAAAGGGCTTGTGCCACTGCTTAAGAACCTATCTTTGGTGATTATCATAGGCCAAAAAAAGTGAATAGGTCTATACTATAAGGGCTTTGCCCCCACAGCCTCATTGGAATCAATGTCGGGCTTTAGCCTATTGGCTTAAGCCCTCTATTACTAACATAGATTCCCATTTTTTTGCAATTTGAGTCACGTCATGAGCTCCCAAAATCAAGGCATCTATAATGATGCATAGCATTATAATGCTTGAAACATACATCATACCACATTAATCATGTATCACACTAACTACATGGATCTTCCTTCGCTTAGGCTCTTTAATGGAAAAGACTCATGCCTTTCCTTTTTTTAACACTCTTCACCATAAAAAATGGCAACTAGACTAAAAACAAAAGGTGAAAGTCAGTTGGTGACTAGAGGCATGATGAATGATGCAATAACAACACTAGAACGAAGGATAATAGCATTCATAGAAGGAAGAATTCAGGAAGTCAAATAACAAGGTGCTCTAAAGAAACTACTATGCATGAATTTAACCATGGGGGCAAGTAATGACTAAGTAACTAGGCTAAGAAAGATTTCCCATAGATTTACCCATTTGAATAAGCCTTTTTCCATGGTGCTCAAGGAGTTGAAAGAAGAAAACCTCCTTCGACCCTTAATAACCAAACATCAATTCTCACCACTTCCACCTAACCATCCTTATGACCTATACTATGCTTATCACTAAAAGACTTGCCACTTAACCGATAATTGCAAAGCCCTATCTCAAGCCATCCAAGACCTTATAAACCAAGATGTCATATCTAATCCTAAAGAACACCCATTACCAATCATCACTATCATTCCTTAATTCTCTAGAAGGTGAGGTTCTCTCTTTCTAACTTTTCATCTGCCAACACATAGGCCAACTATTGACCAACTGCAAGATTATGCCAACAAAGGACATGGAAGGATTTAATGAAGATAGGATAGACTATCTTTGTTTTCTTTTTTAGCTGTTTCTTTAATTTATGTTGGAACAAATAAGGTTTAATAAAATATTTTCTTGGCTTTTTAAGAGCATCACTTTATACATTGCATAGCATGGTACTCTTAAAAGTGAGTTAAGGGATTTAAAAAAAAATAAAAAGAACAAACTTGAGTAGCTTAGTCCATATGTATCTTAAAAAGTTTATGATTCTCCTAAGAATGGCTTAACACCATTGCACGTAATTTGAAATCTCAATACTTGATCTTTCTTTGTAAGGCATGAGAAATATCCTTGAATGTGAGATGAGAGATAAAGAAAAAAAAATTGGGGGCAACTAAATATAAATGAATGCTTATTTCCTTTAAATTTTAAAGAAGGTTAAAACTCAACTAACTCTAAAAGATTAAAGCACCAAATTCATTTTCTTAAAATCCTAAAACCTTATGGTAACCATTTTAAAATAATAAACATTCCTGTACACATAAAAATCCAAAGCTCAAAAGGCCCTAAAAGGTTAAAACTCTGAAGCTTACAAAAATAAAAGGATTTATCTTAAACCTCAAATAACTGAGAATTCTCTTTTCAATTGTAGTTGCCCTCATAAAAAAAATTAAGTCTTCAAATTACAGCAATGCCGATCAACCAAGAGTATAAGCCCAGGTAAAAGTTAGGGAATTTAAGAGAAAATATTTAGTCAAAAAATCTTCAGATTGGCCAATAATAAGGAAATCATTAATGCAATACATGGAAAGGTTAAAAGAACAACATCAATTAACTAAATCAAAATACCTATCGAGGGATATATAGGTAGCACCCCACACAAGCTATCGATAAATCTTACAAGTTCCTTCAACTTAATTAAACAAGATACTAGGGGGCATAGAGCTATTATTCACATCATTTATCAATCGATTGGAGAAACCCTCTCAAAGCACCTAACAATGTAAGCTTCAAATCCATGAAACCTCAAATCATCTTCTTGAAGAAATTCATATACTTCACATCTTACCATTCTAGAGGATTCAAGTTCATATTCAATTGATCAAACATAGCACAATTAGACCTAAAACCTTAACCAAATGTGGATAAGCTAAATTAAAAACAAAAGAAGAAGAAGCTTGCTAGGTTGCAAACTCACAAAAGTAGCCTAATCAAAAATTATAGCATACCTCACTAGATCAAAAACCCATAAAGGCTGGTCTAGGTAAAAATTAGAGGATGAGAGAAAATATTTAGTTGGAAAATCTTCAGACCAGCTAATAACAAGAGTACCATACTATACAATCACATGCTCTCTCACTTGTTCATCATAATCATTCATTTCTTAGCCATATGTGCTTAAATGCTCTTAATAGCGAATTGACATTTTGCCTCACCATCTTTATGGCACATTCCATTCAACCTACTCCTCTTCTCCTCTAGGGAATATTTCATTTCATTCACTTCCTTTTTGATAGTTCATTCTAGCTTACTCTTTTCCTTCTTTAAGGAACATTTCATTTCCTCCCTCATTCTTCTTGACATCTCATTTAAACCTACTTTTTTACACCTGCCCTAACTTTTTCATCACTTTAACTTGATGATACATATTAGTCACATTACCTAAACCTAGATTACCACTTCACACCTTCAACCTGAGTTTTCTATGATGAGTCTAAGGGGAGAATGATCTTAAAAACAAAACATACATTGGCTCATAGATATATATATTCATTATAGGAAAAGATACCCATTTTCTTATACATATATTTGCCTTCATCCATATATGCATCATTCAATAATCAAGGAAAATATGCCACCATGATTTATTCATCTTGTGAAAGATATATCCATTTAGGAAAATAAGAGTTAAATTTGCCATTGGCTCATCTAGGAACAACTTAGGAAAATGAACCTATATCAACATATACATACATAACTCCATTTACATCCATCTAGAATGCACAAATTCATATTCATCAATTACAAATCCTAAACATGTAGGTCACTTCATTTATCATTCATGTACCATATCACATTCATCACAAACATATATTAGGTACTAGCATCACTAAATTCACGCATCCATTTAAAGGAAATTTAGTGAAAATATATACATAAACATTCATATTTTATTAGGTATGCATACATGTAAACATTTCATTCACATCCATTCAATGTATAAACATGCACCCATTTAGTAAGGTATGCATCATTTCATCTATATTTGTTCCTATGCATCAACACGTCCTTTTTCATACTACAAACATGCCTTTTCCCTGTGCATGAAACATGTATCACTCTTCAATGCTCTTACTATTATGGAATGCATTAGGCACCATACATCAATGCTTTCTTCTATATGTATGCTAACATTCATCAAACATCATTAATAGTTTTCATACATGTAATCATCCATATTCTTCGAGTATCAATACTTTTTGCCATCAATGCTCTTTCTATATGCATGCAAACATGCATCATGCATCATATGCATGAATATGTGCATCTTTAATAGACATAAACATATTTTCATCCATAAAAACATGTATCATTTATCACTAGGCATCTTATGTATGAAAACATGCATTACTTATCCATACCTTCTCTTTTGCATGAAAACATGTATCCTTTATCTCTATGTTTTCCTATGCATGAAAACATGTATCATATATCTCGATCTTTCCATTGAATCTTTATGTTTTCCTTTGTATGAAAACATGTATCATTTATCTCTATATTAGCCTTTGTATTAAAACATGAATCCTGCATTATTGTGTTTTCCTTTCACATGAAAACATGTATCATTTATCTTTATGTTTTCTTTTATATGAAAACATGCATGATTCATGTCTATGTTTTCCTATACATGTAAACAAGTATCATATATCTCCATATTTTCTTATGTATGAAAACATCTATCATCCATGTCCATGTTTTCTTCTACATCAATTATGTTTCCTTTGCATTAAAACATGCATCATTCACCTCCACATTTTCCTTTGCATGGAAAAATGCATCGACCATTATCCCTCATTAATACCTTTATGCATGAAAGACATGCATTGTTCTTAATTCTTCAATACATTTCTTATGCATATACACTTCATTTTTGCCAATAAGTTCCTAAGTCCATTATGAATGAAAACATGTATCATCCATTATCAACAACTCACATGCCAACATGTATAATCTTCACATTTTCATCTAAGTCACTAATAATGTTTCTAAGTTCTCCACTTATGAAAACATGTATTATCCATTTTTTTCTACATGAAAACATGTATTCTTCTAAATTGTAAAAATGTTTTCTTATGCGAGGACATGTATCTTCCATACACATTATCCATATATATGGTAAACTACCAACTTTCCAAAGCTTCCAAAGGGTCCAAACATCATGAGCCACCAAAAGGTGCAAATGAAAATCCATAAAAAGGTACAAATGACAAGCCAGCATGTGTTGCAAATTTGAAGCCACTAAAAAGGTGTAAAGGACAAGCTACCAAGAGGTGTAAATGCCAAGTTGCCAAAAAGGTATAAATGCCATGCTGCAAAGGGTGCAAACATTAAAACTACCAAGGTGTGTAAACATCAAAAGCCGCTACAAGGTGTAATTGCTAAGATGCCAAAACACATAACAAGTTTGATCGTGAAGGTGCGAGAAGACAAGATGTATCATACAGACATAAAATAGTGAGCTAGATTATAAGGAGGTGAAATAGCAAAATGTCATATACGTTACTTACTCTTATACTTTGGTATGCACTATTACACTAGCATTTAACATAACACACAAAAGTGGGGGCAACTATAGATACCTAGATTTCTAGTCTAGAACTTTCCTATTGATTTAGATTCTAACCCAACATGAAAAGCTCATAGTGTGACTTGAATTAGATAAAATATGGGAATTTGTGTCTATAGTGGAGGGCTTAGGCTATTAGGCCGATGCCCGAAGGCTAACACTAATTCTAATCATGGTGCAAGAGCAAAGCACCTATGGTATAGAGTCATTCACTTTTTTGGCCTATGATGATAACCAGAGACAGGCTCTAGTAATAAGGCAAGCAGCCTAAAACCCTAGTCTATATGGACCATCTTGGTATAAGTTCACCCAGACTTAGTGCTAATAATTACACACCAACCATCAAAGATAGAACCTAGAATAGTAGGCCCATGGCTAATAGTTTGCTTGGATAAACCAAAGCCTATATCCACATGGACTTAGATAGACTCAGCCTAAAATAAGGCCCAAGGCCTATGAACTACCCAGGTGAACTAAAAGACTAGGTCTACATAGGTTTAGCAATAAAGGTTCACACAAACCTAATATTGCAAAGCATCCAGAAGTGTAATTTTCCTATTTCGACTCTAATTCCTAATCCAACTAGGACTCCTTCTCTTTTAAGATGGGAATCCTTCCCAAAAACACTACAAATACACCTTCCTTTAACCTATTTCACCATTAACAATCATTAGGAATAACCCTAAAATTCGAAGATTCTAAGGCAAAAACTCCAAAGCAGGATTCACTCTAATAGTCCTAAATCCTCACTAAAATAATTATTGTTTCAAAACCAAACATTTGTTTTGTTGCTTGTTGCTAACTTTAAGGTAAGATATGATGCCTCTTTCATTCATTCTTTTCATGTCTTTTCTTTTATAGAGGATCCCCTAGGATTAATTGATATATAGGGTGATCCATGTAATTCCCATGACAATTTTAGGAGTAGGTTAACACTTTAAATTGTATTCATCATATTTTAATCATTCATTAGAAAATTGTAATTGCACATACTTTCTGGAATTGACTTTTAAGTCTGTACAGACCTAGTTTAATGGATATTAAGTTTGTACAGACCTAATATTTGAATATGTATATAATATGAAATCTATACAGACCAATGTTCGATAATAGTTTCATATTCATATTCTATATTCTAGTTTAACATTTATTGAATGTCTAATAATGTATGTTTTAGTCACTATAACATGTTAATAATCTGTATTAATGCTTAATATGTCTTTGTAATCAATCCAAATCATGTAAAGGCTACCAGGACTCTCTTTCATGATTAGTGTAGTCTGTACGAATGTTAATTTTGAATGGATATGTTCTTATATTATTCATATACACATTTTTGTTATTTATCTATCTTTTCATCATTAATTGTTTTAATCATTGCTCTATTTATAGTGATTATCCATGCCTATTTTATACGTATTTATATCCATATTTATATCTTTAACATGCATTGTAATAACCATATTTGGTACTATTATTAGGTCCCCATATAACTTTGTTTGTATTACTAATCATTTTCTTTTGAGTTGTGTAAGATTAACC